>VUYV01000601.1:252437-269504 GCA_008711295.1 Anarhynchus alexandrinus | reverse complement strand
GTTCTCTTCCCCTCTCCCCGGGTGAACCGGGGTGTTTTGGTTGGGTTTTTTTTTTTTTTTTTAATCTAACTACTCCTATGGTGGCTTGCGGGTGAAATGTGGGGAAAGCATCTTCCCCAAGGAGAAGAGGTGGGGAGACACCTGGCAAAAAGAGGGTAAGGAAAGGCCTCAAGATGTTAAGCGGACATTAATGAAAATAACGACTCTGGGTGTAAGCCCAAGTCTGATGGTCGAGTTTGGGTCTGTTTCTGGTGTGTCAGGGTACGAAGTGCCACCTGGCAGAAGCGATATACTTGAGTGTGTTGTCCTGCGGTGGGGTTGGGACCCCAGCCAGCACCATCATCCCCCAGTAGCTGGGTGCGATGTGCTGCTGCCCATCTGGGGGGGGATGGTTGATGGGGCTGGCAGATGGTGGCCCTTCCAGCAGCTGTGGCTGGATGGCACTGAGATGTCCCAGGAGGTGGGATGCCCCCACTCACCATGCACAATCCTATCCCCACAGCCATTTCCCACGTATCCCATCCTTTTCCTTCCCAATAAACTTTTAATAGCTGGGTAGCATCCCACCCCTCGCAGACCCCCATGGCCCTTGACAGCAGCCCCTCAGCAGTGATTAACCATGGCAGGATGGCAAGCATTCACCTGTGCTTGTCTGCAGCTGGGACCATCACTCCTTCTCCTGTCCCACCACGTGGCTCTTCCAAAAGCAGCACGTTTTGGTGCTCCAGACTGCACTTACAGGTACTTCACCTTCCTGCCAGTGGGCCTAGGACTTGGCAGGGTGTCGATACATGCGGCAGGCAGAAATGCCCACCATATGGGGCTGCTGAGGCTCTCAAAGGTAGCTGGGCACGGCCTTCTCCCTTGGCCATTTTACTTAAACAGCACCAGCTCTTTAGAGCAGATTCTGGTGTAGGCAGCTGTGCCTCACAAGGACTAGTGTTCTGGTGGCTTCTTCGCATCTCCTGACTTCAGAGTGGGGCTGTGGCTCATCTCATGGTCCATTTAGCTCATCATCCTGCCTTGCTGGCTTCCCATTCTCTAGGTAGCTCTTCCCAGGCTGTGGTGTCGGTGTGCAATTCCCACTTGGAGAAGCGGGTCCTGTGGGCAACGGGGATTTGCAAACCCTTCAGCTATGTTTTGTCACCTTCGGGTTACTTCGTCAGACTGGACCTCACCAGGCAAGACCCTGCTTGGTGGGGGGGAGCTGGACCTCATGTGTAGTTGGTGAACTTTGCAAGTAGGGTGGATAAACTTAACGTTGCTCGGTCAGACGGGAAATGTCAAGCTACTACAAGCACAAGATCTGTAAATACCGCTTTGAGCAGGAGGAAAAGAGCAGAGAGAAATGTCATATATGCTGTGGCAATTAAACCCCGATAGTCTGGAAAGAGATGACATTTGTTGGGAAATGAGTCATTAACATACGTGTGAAGCGGAGATGTGCCATTAGACATCGGGGAGGTTGGTGGCTGTGGTTGAGGAAGCTTGTGTCAATCTAGAAAGCAAGAGGTGCTACTTTTCTAAAGACGAGTTACTGTCTTCCAGCTTAACCGGTAGAAAATGGATCAAGACCATGTTTAGCTCTACCAGAAGTAATAGTTACGGGTTATTCTGCAAACCAAATGATGTGGGCACAGCTTAATTACTGACTCAACTAAAATGGAAACCAACAATATTTGGAAAAAAAAACCCGAAAAAATACCGCTTTAACCAAGCCTGCCAGCTTCTAGCTGCATTTATCAAGAAGTCAAGCTCTGAGGAGAAGGGGAGGAGACCTTGCCATAGCGATCTTTGGGAGGCTGGTGGTAGGACTGTTGCTAGGTGTTTGCCTAAATAAGTTACCCAAATAGGATACAATTTAGCTCAAGCAATTAAAATGTGCCTTCAGGAAGCTGCTCCCTCAGGTATGGAGGGGAAATGTGCTTGAGTACCAGTATCTTTGTTGTCTTTCTGGCCTTTTTGGTATTTTTTTGGCTCCTCTTTCCTCCTTGTCATGCCTAGAAAGGTCTAACTGAGAGAGCTTGTGTGACTCCTTCCATATTTTGGCAGTCCTCTGGGTCTAATCCCTTTTTCTAGTTGCCCAGCTAGTGGTGCAATTGCTGACATAGATGCAGAAGACAGCTAAAACCTTGAGCTGCCACAGTGACGTGCTCGATACCCAGCCTTCCATCAGCACGGTGGGCTCTGCTGGATCATCGGTGCTGTGGGATGAGGAGGCGATGTAATCCTGCCACTCTGATTCAGCTTCTTCTCTTCAGCACCCATTGCGTAAATCTCCTGAAGTGCTGGAGCATCCTCACCAGCGTCACAGCATCCTCTTTCTATTCCAGGGAAAGGCGCTGGGGGTTGTGGGGGCTGCCTTCGAGTTGGGTGGAAACTTCCCATCTCGTGAAAAGCAGGCCAGATCTAGCTGGTGGAGCTTCCCTGAGCACGTTTTGGTCTAGCCATTGTAATTAGACCTGGACCACTTCTTTGCTAGCTCAAGAATGAAGTGTTAAAAGCAAGAGAGCTTCCTCCCAGCTGGTGGACCTGTGGAGGACGTCGGGTTGACGTTCCACCTACACAAGGAGAGCGGCAAGGCCATGTCAACAGGCACGTCTTGCTTATAACACGCCGGCTTGGAATTTATTGGTTCCCGTTCTGTCGCAGCCTGACTTCGTTTCAACTCATCATCGACTTGCTCCCATGCCGGGGTGGGTCAAGCCGTCACCATCGCACGAAGCCCCTATGCAAATCGCTAACGGTGCGCGCTCGGTGGCACCTGCAGCGTCTAGACTGGTTCCTGCGCCCGCATGCAAATGTGCGGAGAGGGAGCTGGGGGTGGTGGCCGAGCCACCGCCACCGCTGTCTGGTAAAGCCCTTGGGCATCATTCCTGATTCACCTCTTCCGTGCCAGCCGGCGCGGCGCTTCCTGCATTTTCCGGCGTGCCTTTGAGGAATAACGCTGCTGCTCTGCTTCGCATTAGGTTCGTTTTGGGTTAACTCATATTTGAAACAAATCGAGAGCTGCAGGCGAAGAAGTGCGGGGGTGCCGGGGTATTTCTCCAGCACGCTTTTCTAGCGGCGAGTGTAAATTAGCACAGCAGTACGGGGATTTTCTCCTGCCCTCGCTTGGTACCATTTGCATCTCTGGGGTGGACGGGATGTCCCAGAAACTGTCCCCGCTCTGGGGTCGGGCGGCATGCTCTGACACGCTGCTGAACGTGTACTGTTGCTTTCCCTTTGGCAGAAAGCACCCGCTCGTTGCGCCGTGGAGGTCCTATGGCTCAGGATTGACCGAGGAAGCGGGAATATCAAATTCACATTTCTTAGAAGTCTCCCTTAATTTTTTTCACCCTGATTGAGCTTTTGTTCTTGCTCTGAGCTTTTCTCCTTCCTCCTTATCCGTTCTCTTTCAAAGCTCCCTCTTAGTGTATTCCCTTTCTTTAGCTCTCAAGCAGACCGAATAGTTGAGCCCTACTTTTAAAGATGCCCATAGTAGGTTTTTCATGTGCATGCAGGTATGCAAAGCAGAGGTGTCGTCACACCGCTCTGGTATTGCCAAAAAATAAGTCAAAAATGAGATCTCGTCCCCATGCCACGTCACCAACAAATCTGCGCACCTTCGCTCGAAGACAATAAGTGACAGTGAGTTCAGTAGGTGGTTTGAACAACCTAATTTTGGACCGATTTTGTTAGGCTTCGGCTAATTCTGGCGCTCTCATGCTGAAATTTCGCTTCTATACCTGGTGTCTGCCGCAGTAAGCGCCGTCTGTTTTGCATCCGAGTACAAATAAAACTCCGCCGAGTTGCGTCTGAGCTGGTAACCACCAGCACAGGGCTGTGGAGACCCACGCGTCCTGGTCAGTCGTTCCCTTCCCCTGGGCTGTACCCTTGCGTTGGGCTTTTATTTTGTGCAGATCTGGGCTAGTAGTTTTTTTGGAAGGAAGGAAGGCCAGTTGCATAAAGGGAATGATTCTTCTTGAAATGCAAGCAGGAGAACATCAGAGGAAAAAGGGCTAAAGAAGTTCTTTTCATACGTGGATAAATGAACACAGGCTGGTTGGGAATATGTAGGTCTAGGAGGTGCAAGGGGATGGAGAACATCCCAGTTGGGCTGGAAGGAGCCCTCGGCTGGAAACTGGGAGAACATCCCAGCTGGGCTAGAAGGAGCCCTTGGCTGGAAACTGGGAGAACATCCCAGCTGGGCTGGAAGGAGCCCTGGGCTGGAAACTGGGAGAACATCCCAGTTGGGCTGGAAGGAGCCCTGGGCTGGAAACTGGGAGAACATCCCAGCTGGGCTAGAAGGAGCCCTGGGCTGGAAACTGGGCACTGCATGAAGCTTCTGAGATGCACTTTTGTACAATAAGATGGAAACCAACGCTGCGCTCGGGTCCTGGGTGCTTCTTGCCGGGGTTTTCAGGCAGTGCTGAACTGGTTGGTGCCGAAACAGGTGTGGATGCAGCTCTCCCTCAGATTTCAGGAGGAGGCATCTTCATCTCCGAAGCAGATGATGGACCGCAAACCACAGTGGTGACAATTCACTGCAGTTGGGGTTTTTTGGGGGGGTAATTTTTTTTTTTTTTTTTTGTAAAAAGTTTTTCTCTCTCCCACAAAGAGCACTGGGTGAGCTGTGGAGAAAGGAGGGGTGTGCTGAAAGTTTGCTTTCTCTCAAAACAAACCTAGTGGTTTCGGCGTGGCCGAGAGGTTTCCTTGCTGCAGACATCTCCGACACAGCCTCTTGTGAATCTTTACGTTTGTGGAACATGCAGGTCCTCACTGACAGGCAGGAGAGACGGCATCTACACAGTATTTAGGTCAGGGTCGGGTTCCTGCCCATTCTGGTCAAACATGGAAAAGGGGTTTTGGTTTTTTTCCTCCTGCTCCGCTTAGCTCGGGTCATTTTCTACTTGTCTCTGAAGCTGCCTTGTTACAGACCAAGTTCTCGCTCCATCCCTGGCTCATGTGTTTGGAGACGCCGTGACAGGTTTTTCCATCCTCATCTCTCGGGGCGGGTCTCAGGTGTCTAAAACCTCCAGGTTCCCTCTGCCAGAAAGCACGAGCTGTCTTTCTTCACCTACCTCACCTCTCACTTCCCATCACTGATTTTTCAGTGCCTTCAAGGAAATCTTTGAGCTTGCTTAACTGTGGCTTTCTGCGGTGCGATGCCGCTAAATTACGTGTTTTTAAGCAGTTTAATGGCTGCAGAAGCACAGCCAAAGCCAGGCAGCAGAGCATTCCTGTCCTGCCACGGTCGTGGCCTTTGGGGAGGTATTTGCACCATGTTTTTGTAGGGTTCTGATTTAGGTACCACGGGAAGAATGTCTGGAGGATCCAGCAGGTATAAAAAAAATTTAAAAAATTTAATAAAAGCAACAGAAATTAAAACCGACTCAAATCACGCTCTTGCCTGCAAAGATGCAGCTGCTGCAGAAAACAGAGAAGCTGTTAGGATGTTTCTAACGTGTTCAGTTGATGCTGATATGGATAAGCCCACAGATCAATATGTGAGGGCCACTCTTCTGAATTACTGGCACCCAGGAAGCGGTTAGTTTTAAATATAGTCGCCGGCTAGATCCTCGCTCTCCTTCTCCCTTTTCGGAATTACCGCTCAGCACGCACAAATATTAGCCGCCTGCAGTGACTGCAACCTTTTCCTTCCTGAGAAAACACCACAGTGTTTATCAATATACGCATTAGTCATAGATCAAAACCACCGTGACTACTACCAAGACGATTCAGAAACCCTGGGATTACGGTATTTCTGTCGAGTTCTCCTTTCTCGCCGCGTCCACGTTTATTTTGCCTTTCCTACCCGAAGCAGAAACTTGTAGCAGCTTGAGGACCAGCTAGGCAAATGCACGTCTGCTGGGGCGATGCGGTGGGGATTCACCAAACTGCCCCGGCGTCCTGGGGGAAACCCAAGCGCGTCGCTTCGGAGGTGGTATGAATCAAGAGGGCATGTCTGAAGGGGAACCGCCGGTTGTGCTCTGTTCATCTTTGTAGCCGTGTGGGCAATGATGGCCGGGCCACCCCACCACCTCAAATTGCAGAGCTCAGTCCCATGTCTTGGGCTGTCTTTCCAGAAGCATCCACGGGCCAGGTCAGGGACGCTGTTGGGCAGCACTGCCTGCCCAAAGGATGCCGTGATTCTAAGGATGCTATGATTCTGTGATGGCTGTTGATTCCCCGCAGCCCCAGGGTAAGCACATTATTTTGGCCAAGCAGTGTTGACTACTTCTTGGAGGGAAGCTGCTGCCAGGGCCACCTCTACAAAGGGGAGAACTTCCTTGGTGCTCACAGTGAAGAGAGGCCCTCCTGTCCTCCCCCTGAGGGACGTGTGGGTTTCATCCTGGGTACAAAGTGAGTCAATGGGCACCATGACTGTCATGGAAGAAGTGTTGTGAGGATGGGCATAAAGCAACATGTCAGCACAAAGCAGCACAAACCTAGAGGAGACAACCTCAGTAAAAGTACCTGGGGTCTTGCACAGGTCTGGGGGCAAATATCTGCCCCAGGCTAAAACTGAGGTTGCTGTGGCCAAACTGGTCGCCCAGGACCCCTCTAAAGCCACCTCTCTAAATCCATCCAGCTGAAACATGCTTTTGGAGCTCCCGCTTCTCCCCAGGGTAGACAGGAGATGGACACCTGCCCTGTAGCCACAAATCTGGGGCATGATCTCGCTCATGAGTTATCTTGGTCTGTCCACTGCGTGTCTCCCAGGGGTAGATTCTTCCCATATCAGTTTCCTTAAGCTCTGCCAACAGTGGTGTTGGTTGTCCTCCAAGCCATGCTTGGAGTGCTGGCTGCATGCCCCAACTCCCTCCTCTCCCCCGTGCAGTTCTGGGGAAAGTTGCTTTCATTTCTCTTGGTTTTCCCCAGCTATAAAAGCAGGATCATTTTGAAGTCATAAACTTCAGAAAAATTTCGAAACTTCTTTGGTGGCTCCGTAGCACTCTGAGTAGGCGACCAGTCATCTCTCTTGGTAAATCGCTGCCTCCCCCACCATTTCACAGACTTTTCTTTGAAGAGACCCCTGCCACGACCCAGCAAAATGACTTAAACCAGCCTTAGGTTGCGCTCCTTCTACTAACTCTCTGCAAGGAAGCTGAAAACTCTGCAAATATTAAACAAACCCCATTTTTAAAGTCATCTCCTTTTCCACTGTTGTACCAGCAAGGCTCTCATTCCCTCCACAGGACTTTGGGAATAGCTCATGGAAATTGTCCCTGGCTTCTCTGCGACCCTGATGTAAGAGGAGTTAAACTCATTGCTCATCCATTTTTGACCTTGATCTCTTGAACAAGAGTCTCTTGACTTTTGGACCTATCTCAGAGAAAAAACAAGTATTTAAGAGAAAGATGAGTAGCTTACAGTTTGAGTGGAAGACTTCTTTTTTTTTTTTTAATTTACCATNTTTAATTTACCATCTTATTAGTATATAAAATGCTGATGTGATCTGAAAGTTCCAAATTACAACATTATCGCACAACCACATCACTTTTCTTCTGCCCTCTTCCTTCCTCCTCACCTCGCTATCGTGGCCGCGTGACCCCTTCCCCTTTTGCTTCCCGGCTGGTGACTTTGCTTTATTCAGGGCAGCCCCCGTCCCACCAAAACCCGAGAGCACTGGGTGCTGCTGTGGCCATCACTTTGCAGTCGTGGCCATTGAATACCCGTGTGAGACCCGAAGGTGTCGGCATTACAGGACTGACCCATTGCGTGCCAAAATGCATCGCTGTAGTCCTTCAGAGGGTCATTTTGAGAGAAACCTAAAAGGCGCTGTGAAATGTGTGGAGGAGCAAGTGCCAACTGATGGTCCCCCAAAATGGGCAGGTGTATTCCTGTGCGTGTAAGGCCTGGAGGACTCCGCGTTGCCAGAATAACACCTTGTGGACACATGGTTCTACAGCACTGTGCATGGTCTGACCTCCCTTTCTGTATGCTCCTACGGTTTCTCATTGCCACGTTCACGTCTACTTTGGTGTCGATAGTTTGCCCACTACCGTTTGATTTTTCCCTGCCATGAATGATGGAGAACTGGCTCCCTGACTGCACAGCACGCTACGCCTCTGAGCAGATAACGTAATAAAAAGCCGCTTTTCCCGAAACAGTGGGCAGGCAGGACGCATCTAGCTAAGCCCAGAATATTTCAGGTCCTCAGTGCTGTAATGGGCTACTAAATGGGGCCAAATAGGACGACCACTCCTGGTGCCACCCTGTGGCTCCTTGCGCATCCAAATGGGGATTTGATGCCGATGTTATTGCTCTCTACCTGAAAGCAGGTTGTAGAGAGGTGGGGGTCAACCTCTTCTCGCTAGTAACATGTGATAGGACAAGAGGAAATGGCCTCAAGTTACACCAGGGGAGGTTTAGGATGGATATTAGGAAAAAGTTCTTCACTGAAAGGGTTGTTAAGCACTGGAACGGGCTGCCCAGGGAAGTGGTGGGGTCACCATCCCTGGAGGTATTTTAAAAGGTATTTACAAGATGTGTAGATGTGTTGGTGAGGGACATGGCTTAGTGGTGGGGTTGGCAGTGTTAGGTTGATGGTTGGACTCAATGATCTTCAAGGTCCCTTCCAACCTAGACGATTCTATGAAGGGTACTCTGGACATAACATAGACGTTGGCGAGGGAAACAGCGGGGCTGCAGCCCCTCTCCCTCCAGCCCCAGCCCTGCAAGGGCGGTCTCACCCTCCCTAATCCCTTAGTCCATCCCAGCCCCGTCGCTTTTCCTCCTGCTGCTCTCTGGCATCCACCAGCGTTTCACTCGCAGGTCCCTGCCACCAAGACAGTCCCTGCTGGTAAACGTGCACGGTGGTGCTCAGTCAGAAACGTGCCGAGACGTAGGAATCGTTCGCTTTTCGCTGGTGCTACTGGACCAGTCATCTCTCGCGTTTTCCTGGCATTTGACTCGTACAGCCAAGTGCTGGATTTGAAAGGTCTGAGCGTTTAGCGGAGCTCTTGAGCAGAGATCTTTATTATTTTTGCATGGTACGGCGCTAGGCGTTTTTGCTGATGTAAGAGATAGCAACAACAAAAAAAAAAATAGCGTGGGGGGAATTATAGCCCTAAGAAAGAAATATGTAAATATCTGAATGCATTAAAAAAACCCTGCTTACGTGGGGTTTGCGCTCTGATTTTATTCTGGGCTCTTCTTGTGGTTGAGGGGTAAATGCTAAAGGGAACGAAGGGTGATGTTTGTACAGACCCAGCTAATCAGAAACGGGGTGTGGGGAAGATTACGTGGGGAATCCAACTACGGACTTCATCCCAATGGGTGGTTTTAATCAATAATATTGTAAATGTAGCTTTTGACCCGGCTGCGGTGAGCAGCTGAGAAATTACGTCACCTCTTTTCACGGTCCGCTGGCCAGATGTGACTGCTGAAGTTTGAATCTTGTCGCTTGTGTCGGAGCGTGACCCTCCTGAATAAATAGGGGTGTTTCTTCACCCGGTTCCTCAGTCCATCTCTGGGGCTGAGCCTGCCGCAAGGATGCGAGTGTCAGCTGTGGGGGGGACAGGAGCCCCCGTGCTGCCATGGCTGCTGCTGCTGCTGGTGATGTCCCACTCGGCCCGGGCAGGTGAGCTACTGCTGTCTTTCCAGAGATCCCCCACGGCTGTCAGCTCCCTGCCGGCCATGGTCCTCACGATGGGTGGGCATCACCTGCATCCTGCGCCGAAAGGGACCGGAGGAGACCGGGGCTCCTCCTGGCTGCTTAGCCCAGGGTTTTTCTTCGTAGCCAAGGAAAGAGGGTGACCATCCTCCTTTGCTAGAACCTGGTTCAGCTCTCAGGAGCTGTGTGAGAGCTCTCAGGAGCTGTGTGAGAGGAGGGGTACCATGGTAGAGGAGCAGATAAGTTTCTTATTGTGGTCCCTAAAGTCTTGCCAGTGAAAGCACGGAAAAGGACAATTTCTCTGGCTCTCTAAGAGATCCGGAGGTGCTGCATCTCGAAATAATGCTGTTTGTAAGTTGCGAGCTTCTCTCTTTCTCAGCCATCCTGGAGGTGAACGGAAACCTGAACTGTAGGTGCGTAAAGACAACTTCGGACTACATCAGTCCAAAGAGATACGAAAGCATTGAGATCAGACCCGTGGGAAGCACCTGCAGACGTACAGAGATCATGTAAGTGCCGCGGGTGGCTCCGGGGGCAGAAAACCACTTTCTCCTCTGGCTCCTGCAGAGCAGCAGGGCCAGCGCCGCATCTTTCCTTCTGCAGCCGCCTCGCTTCTCCGCTCCCCTTCTGAAAATGAAAGCTTTACAAAAACGCCAGCGAGCTCACTCGTGCTCGGGGGCTGAGAAACATCAGAGCTGAGCTGACCTGTCGGAGCTCCCCGGCAGCTAAACGAGCCTTTCCAGCAGGGGAAAGCTCGATTTCCTCATGCTGGTGCTTAGCAGGGAGCGTGCTGGAGGGGGGGGTGTCAGCAGTTTGGAGGACGCGCATCCTCAGACACCAGGCAAGATGAGCCGTAACCAATTTTTCCGCTACCGAAATGTAATGCTCCTGAGAGCAAACAGCATCTTGGGTCAAGTCCTTATCTTGTCACCCTTGTCCTGACCCACGCAGGGCGTTAAGCAGGAGAGTGAGATTTCTTTAACTGCTCCGTGTTGATGCGTTTGTAAATCTTCAAAGAAAATTGTCTTTGAAGAGTCACCTCTGGCCTTCAAGCGCAGTCTCCGCTCCGCACGGGAACGTGGTGCATCTCGCTTTTTTTCCCCCAACTGTCCTGCGGCTTCCCTCTGCCTTAGCATCCCTCTGTGATCTGCTGGCGCTGGAAATGAGAGCCGAGTCTGGCAGCTCAGCTCTGGCTGCTCGAATCCCTGCCTTTGGAGGGGAGGGTAATGCGCGTAAACTCTCCTTGCGTTTCAGAATTAAATTAAAAAACTCAGGGAAGATGTGCGTGAATCCCGACGCCCCTTGGGTAAAGAAACTGCTGAAGCGTATCGCGAGCACGTAAGTCGCTTTGATGGAAACCCCTTTTGGCTCAGGTGGCCCTGGAGAAGCATCTCAGCCCATCTGCGGTCCTGGGGGAGCACTCGCGGGACCGAGGGCTCTTGGGGGGCTACCAGGAGCCACAGGACCCACTCCCAAGGCGATGCAGGGTGGGACCTCGCGGTGGAAAGCAGCGTTCGGTCATTCCGCGTGGCGATGATGCCATGCGTGGGTCGTGCTTTCCCCGGTTTGTGCGTGGTGCTGTGCCTCTGAAAGTGTTTTGGCCAAAAAAAACCATTTTTGGTGGGAGGGGGAATGGCAGGAGCAGGGTTTGCTCATTGCGAGTGTGACAGCGCATCGATGCTCAGCTGGAAAAACCGCCCTCCTGCGTCGTGCCCGGATTTGTGGCACAGCAGAGGGGTGGCCGGGAGGCGTCCCCGCGAGTGCCGCCTTCCCTGGGGAAACGGCAGCCGCTTCCTTCAGCTGGGGCAGGAGCTTCCTCCCGCAGGCCCGGCTCTTCTCGGCGTTCACACGTTTCTCCTCCTTCTGCTTTTCGCAGGAAGAAAAAATAAGTTTCCCCGCTGAGGAAGTTGACGCGCGGAGCCCCGAGGTGGGCTGGCAGACGATGCACAGGCGCGCAGACCTGCCCGCTCCTCACTTTGCCATCGCTTCCCCCCTTCCCGAAACCTCCGTGTCCTTCCCCGGCGTGGTCGCTGCCCTCCCCGCGGCAGGTTTGGGTGGGGGTGTTTTACCCCCCTGCGTTCGGTGCCGGGATCAGTGTGAATACGAACCCTTCATTTATTTACTTGCCCGTAGACTGTGAAGCCTTTCTCTGTCGGGGCCTTCTCCCGTCTCTGTAGGAACGAATTTGCGACTCTCTCCGTGCGGAGCACTCATCGGCAGAGTGTGAACCCGAGATTTTTTTATTGCACAGCGTGGCGTGTCCCATCCTGAGAGCTCAAGTCAAATAAAATTCAGGGGGTTGGGGTTTGTTTGTGGTTTTTCTTTTTTTTTTTCTTCTGTTGTATTTTCCCTGGATCTCCGAGTTTTGAAGAAAGGTGGCAGAGCTTTGATGAACCCCACTGTCATAGCCTTCCTGGAGCTGAATTTACCATCATTTGCATCCCGCGCCCGTGTCTCGGTGCTATTTCCCAGATACGACATGGGCCTTAAAAAGTGCATTTGAATATACGGCAGGTGAGGTATTTCTACGAGGGCAGCACCCAGGCGCGTGTCGGGCACGATGAAAACCCCTTTTACACGGAGGAATGAGAGAAGGGCAGGGAAAGGTTTATCCGAGGAGGTGCTGGGAGCTGGGATGGGTGCCCGACCGCCAGCGAGGGCTCGGCTGCCCCGGCACAGCCGGTGGGAAGCAAAGCTCCTTCATGAGAACCTGTTGTCTCCCTCGGTGATGATTTGTGGGCACGATGTTGTTGTTGGGGCGATACAGCCGATGCGCCCCACATCCAAGCGCCGGCGTTCGTGATGGGGCTGGGGCGCGCGGGCACCCGTACATCAATATAGGGAAGGGGTGCGAGGTCACTTGGCAGAGTTTTGGGATAATTGGCCCTGGGTGGGGGGAGAGAGCAAAAGCAAATGCCCCCAAAGCTCACGTTGGGATGTGCCTCGCGGTGGTGGGGGAATGTGATTGTAGGAGAACTGAGTAATATGTGATCGCGCCAAAAAGAAAAGCACCCAAAAAAACCTCCAGGCTTGTGTGGCTGCATGGGCTAAGAACAAGTGTTGGGGGAAATGACCGAAGCCGAAGCCCCGGCTTCGTAGGAAGGGGAAAACGGAGCTGGTTTCAGGAAGTCCAAGCCCCCGCCGAGCCCCGCGCTGCTTTTTATCGGTGGTGTTGCAAGTTCAGCGAGCGCCGTCAGCAGGGAACGGAGACGGGCAAAAACCACCCTGACCCCGGGGCCTCCCGCCTGCGCCGCCTCACTTCTCCTATTTTCCGGCTCAAATAGGGGGATGCTGCCGGGGCCGGGGATGGGGCCGGCATGGCTGCGCGGGCGGCCCTGTTGCTGGGGGTGCTGCTGGTGACCCACCGCCCCGGGGATGCAGGTGAGGGTCCCCGTGCCCGCAGCGCGTGGGGCTGGAGGATGCTGGGGTGGGGGAATGGAGGTTTTTGGAGATGGCACCCTGCTGCCATCTCCAGGGCTTAAATACCGCCCAGGCTCTTTTGCAAGCGGGGCCGTTGTTCCTGGTGGGATGTGGGGGGAGATGCGTTGCCCAGAAAGGGTTTCGAGGGTGGCGGTGGGTTTTCGGGCAATGCATGAGCTGTGGCCGTGTGCCCCTCCAGCTCTCCTGGAAGCCAACGGCAACCTGAGTTGCCGCTGCGCCAAGACCACCAGGGCCTTCATCTCCCCGCGGAAATACAGCAGCATCGAGGTCCGGCCGGTGGGGAGCAGCTGCCGGCGCCTCGAGGTGGTGTAAGTGGCTCCCGGAGGGGTACAAGCCCTCTGTTCCTCCCCCTGTCCTCCCTGAATTATTTCGGTTTCACGTTCTTTTCCTTCATGAGAAGCGCCGGGGGGCTCGGCTGCTCCAGTCCCCACCCCCACCCCCCCCCGGAGGAGGGGTGCTGAAACCCCGTGTGTTTTCTAGGATTAAGCTAAAAAGCCTGGAGAGGGTCTGCGTGGATCCTGACACCCCTTGGGTGAAGAAACTCCTGCAGGACCTCCCTAACCTGTAAGCCCCCCCGCCTCCATCCCGAGCGAAAGAGGCTCCCGGTGGCACCAGGGGCATCCCGTGGGGACCGCTCTTCACACGTTTCTCCCCACTTCTGCTTTTGGCAGGAAGAAGAAAGAGGCTCCTCACTGAGGAAGCTGCCACCGGTGGGATGGCCAGATGGGCCGGGTCCCAAACTGGACCCCCCCACACACCTTCTCCTGTCCCCTTGCCCCAGTGTGGAGGGGGCTGTGCTGCTGCGTGATGCCCTGAGCCCCTTCTTCCTCTGTGTTTTATGCATTTAAGTCCTTGAAAATGCCAGTCCCCGCTTCCCCTCCCTCCCACCCCGTGGCCAAGCGCTGCGTGTCGCCTTCGGGCACAACCTAACAGGTCCAATAAAGGCAGCAGCATTCGGTCACCGTCACTCGCGTCCCTTCCTGCGGCACGCCGGGGGCTTGGGGGGCTGCTCAAGGGGAGCACGTCCCCTCGGGGTGGGGAGCAGAACGGGGCTCACCGGCGTTTCTATGAAGAAACGCGGGGCAAGCAGGAGGTTTTAAGAGGTGGCCACGGTGGTTTCTGCCTTTTTCGGCGGGGGAGGCGGCGCGGGGCCACGTGCGTCGGAGGGGAAGCGACGGCAGGGAAGTCGAAGCATGGGGCAGCTCTTGTGTGTGTGTCCCCCCCCGCCACCCCCAGCGTTTCCCAGTCTGCAAAATCCCCCGTCAGGGCCAGTTATAAAGCAGCCCCCCGCGGCAGCTCGGGGCGGGAGGCGAGGATGCGGCTGCTGCCGGCGGCGCTGGCCCTGGCCATTCTCCTGAGCAACTTGGTGCCAGGGACCGGTGAGTGACCTTGGGGGTGGCCGTCCGTCTCCCCATCCAAACCCCTCGGTGCCCCACATGGGGCTCCTCTGAGCTTTCAAATTTGTCTCTCGCCCATCTTTGAGCTTGAGTTTTGTCTTTTAAACCCCGTGGCTAAGCTGGAGGAGGATGCGTGGGACTGGGGAGGGGATTTGCTTGATGGGTTTAAGCGGCTTCTCTTCGAGACCCCTGCGAAACGAGCGCTTGGTGGGTGGGTGATGGGTTTAATTTATAAAATGTTGGATAAGTTTTCGAGCTCTGAAGCTAAACCCTCTCCATCTGCATGAAAAGAAAGCTGTGGCACCATGCTGGGAGGGATTAGCCTTGCGTCAGCCTCACTGCTTCAAACCCCATTAACACAAGTCTGTCCCTGCAAACGGCGCCGAGGAGGGGACGGGATGGTGGCACGGGGATGGCAGTGGGAGGGGGTTGTCTCCATCTGTTTCCCCCCACGGGGGGGCCGAGACCTGGGTGTGGGCTGCTCTCGGGCGCAGGTCTGTCGCTGGAGAGCCTTCTGACCAACATGAGGTGCAAGTGCATCAAATCGACCGCCCGGGTCATCAACTTGGGGCTGATCCTCGCCATCGACGTGACGCCGCCGGGCATCCACTGCAGGAGGAAGGAGATCATGTAAGTGGAAGATCCGCGAACCAGTTCCTCCGAATTTCTCGCTCGTGTACCAGCGCAAAAATACGCGGGCGCTTGCGCCCTCTCCAATTCCCCCCAAATCTTGCGGTGACTCTCGCTGTTGCATGGGATGCCGCTGCCTGTTTTGATGAGGGTTATCCCCGGTGTGGCTCGTGGACTTGAGGTCGAGGCCCCCCCAAAATCCCATCTATCTCCCAGCAAGGGTTGCAGGGGTGTGCTTATAACCGTGGCGGGGAGCGAGAGGGGTTTTCTCTGCAGACAACGGCGCGGTGAGAAAAACATTGGGCAAGCGGCGTGCATGGGGCTGAGGGGGTTTCATCCCCTTGCAGCCTCACCCTAAAGAAAAACAAGAAGGTGTGCGTGGCCCCGGAGGCACCCTGGATCCAGCTGCTCATCCACAAGCTGACGCAGAGGTACGCGATGCCCAGTGACCGAAAAACGAGGGGTGTATCAAAGGCGGGGCGGTCCCCTCCTCCCGACTGCTTTTATTTCCATTTGTTTTCTCCCCTAAAACCTGCAGGAACGCCACCAAAAAAGAAGCGGCGGCGCGGGCGCGGCGGGAAGCGGAGCGGTGGGCTGGGAGAGCGGGGCCGTGGTGTTGGCCCCCCGTCCCAGCCCTCTCTCTGTCCCGATACGATAATAAATAACTGGCCGTGGGTGATATAACCCCTCCGCCCCGAGAGACGCCGGGTTTCATGGCACACCGCCGGTGTTTTCTCTGCTCCCGGGGTTTTGGGCAGGGGGCAGGAGTCTTACCCCGTGCTCCCACCCCCAAAAAAAAGGCTTTCCCGTCAGGTACCCGGCGTTGCCCTCCATCGCCTGCATGCGACGGCAGCCCGTCCCAGGTGCCATCAATAAAAGGATGAACGTGCTTCCCTCCCTGTGCCACGGCAGCTCTTTGTGCACGGATTTGTGTAAAAATTGGGATTTTTAGGGCAGGGGTGTTTGGCTGGATTGTGGCACCGTGGACCCCTCGGCTGCTTTGCCGCAGGGCCGTTCCTAACGCGCCGCCTTTCCTCTGCCCCAAATTTTTGGTGCCTTTTTCTGCTAGCTCCCGGGAGGAGCAGGTCGTGCCGTGTGCCGTTGGTGGGATTTGGATGGGGTCTGAGCTCTGCAGCCCCACGGTGCTGGCTCCCCGTTGCGTGAGCAACTGGGAGATACTGGGAAATTTCTTGGCTGGGGCTCTCTGGGTGGACCCCCATTTTCGTGGGTTGGATGCACAGGTCCCACGGGGACCGTGGTATGGCACAGGGGACATCACTTGGCTGTGGGGACCGAGGTGATGCAGGTGCGACTTGCGATCCTGCACACAACTCTCACCGTTTAAAAATCTGGCTTGGCTGTGCTGGTAGGAGGTGTCTGAGGTCTGGGGATGTACCCGAAAAGGGTATAGGAATCAAATTTGCCTCACCACCCCCTGGATGCCGAAAGCGCGTCCCAGGGCAGCGGCGAGCTGTGAAACACCCGTCCGGTCCCCGTGTCCCTCCTCCTTCCCACCCCACGTTTCTCAGGAACCACAGCAGGGGACAAGAGTGGTCGCAAAAGGGCTGTTTATCGCCTATGGAAGGACACAGAAGTACACAGGTGGGAAGAAACAAGCAGGAATTTCGCCCNGAGAAAAAAAGCAGGAAATTCGCCCCCTCCCACCAATGTGAGGACACCGCCAGCTTGAAGATGCCGGGGGGGGGGGGTTAAATTAAAAAAAAATGAAATAAAAAGGGAAGAAAAAAAGTAACAGGGTTTTGAGGATGTCCCTTTCTGAGCTGCCCGAGTTCTTTCAGAGGGAGAGAAAAAGAGGATATGTTTGTAAAAGCAAAGGGGAGAGCTGGAGAGAAGGTTTCTTACTGTTTATTCTCGGAAAACATGGAATAAGCAAATTACTCCGTGGTTGTTTTTTTTTTTTTGCTCAGGTCTTGGTTGAAGGCTGCTGCTCTTGCAAGTGTGGTGCTTAGGGCTGGCGTCAAACTTTGCAAAGCTTTT
>VUYV01000601.1:215302-252349 GCA_008711295.1 Anarhynchus alexandrinus | reverse complement strand
CCCGCCCCCCCCCCCTCCCCAGCTGTTTTTTTTTTACCATAAAACAAGACGTAAACCCCCTTAAAATTTTAGTGTAACATGCCCGGGAGTGACACCGACACTGCAGCTTCCTCCCTCTCCACCTGCACTTCCATCTTTTGAGGGACAGGACCTTGCGGTTGCAAAGACAACACCCAAGGCAGAAATCCAATTAAACAAAAATACCCCAAACCCTGACCTCCCAAAATAAGCACCGGGATACGGGGTGGGAGGGGGAGCCCGGGCTCCTATCACCTCTGCTCCGGTCCAGCTTGCGAGTTTACGAATTAAGGGCATGTTTAGCTCCCGGTGGTGCACACAAACACTTTTAATTGCTCAGAAAGCAAACACACGATGTGATAATTAAAAATGGAAAACAAAGCCAACGGCGTGGAACACGTCACTCGTGAAGAAAGCCACCGTGAGGGTCGTGGGTTGTTTTTTTTTTTTGGTTGAGTTTTTCTTTTTGCTTTGGAACAAAGACAAATACAGACAAATGCAAACTCGGTAAGTGCCAAAATTGTAGGAACTGGGAAACAAAGAGGACAAGACCACGTACCGGGATCGCTCTAACCTTCACCGCGCAAACGGTGAGGGATTTTGCAAGCTAAACGCACCGTACAATTGCAGGGAGGCGGGGGAAAAGAGAAAGAGTCATATCACTTGGCGTGTTTTGCTGTCAACGCTGTTTAAAACGCCCTAAAGTACCAAAGTACCCCCCAGCGGTTCTGTATCGGCACTCTTATTTTCCGATATACTCGGAGAAACTGTACTCCTGAAGTCCGTCATCCTCAAACGTAGCCAAACCAGCAAAGTTTATCATTTCTTAATACCTCTTATACTTTTTATAGAGTCAAATCATTTTTTTTTTTTAGGATGAAGGAGTTCTTTAAAGGTGTTAATTTGGTCCCTTTACTCATCGTGCAATGCCTGCGCCTGCCTCGCCCGCTGGTTTTTTGTCCCCACTCTCGTTTCCCAGAGGAAAAGCGAACCCGCGGTCGGTGTCGGCGCAAAGAGTGGTCCCAGGAGAAGATACTGTGTCATGTAGGGCTGTGCCCGCATCTGGAGCCTTATCATTTCCTTCTAAAATTATTTTTAATCCTAAAGTGAGTTCTCGGCTGACGCTCAGCATAGAGACTTAAGGCACGAGCGGTTTCCGCCAGGTTCTCTTGGGGTGGGTGTCGCCTTTGAACGCTGCGGGGTGGGGAAGGGAGGGCACGTCACTATACTTCTGTCATCTTCTAAAAAACTGATGCGCTGCATATCGCAAGACGCTTTCCCTCGCTATGAGATGGAGAGACTCAGCTAATAGTAGTGTCTATCAGAAAAACCCAAACTTCTCTGCATTCTAGGGCTTGTTTCTTTTCCAGTCTATAACAAATCAGGTCCTCCGTCCCCCCCCTCCCCCCGGGTAAAACCCCTCAAGATTAAGCACTTCAGCTCCTTTCGGGATGCATGGAATTAGGCAGGTGAGGATGTGAGGTTTTTCAGTGCATGGGCTTGGTGCCGAAACCATCCCCCTTCCAAAGCCAACATGAACTTCAGCGAGTTTTGTGTGCTGCTTCGCTTCCTACACCGGACAGTTTTGGTTGTGAAGACCTCCCAGAAGAACATCACACCTCTGTGGTGACCAAGTAGGACGACGTCCCACTGCTCTTTTGTGTTGACAGCCTGATTTTAGCTGAAGCACCTCCTGCTGCCTGGCGTAGCGGCGTGCCAGGTAAGGATGCGCCTAGATCAGTCATCGCCCCGTACAACAGGGAGAGGGTCCTTCCTGAGGTTTGAATCGGGCTTTAGATCTTCCTTACAAGAAAAATATCTACGCAGAAGCCAAGAACAGAGGAATCGTAATTACGTACAAAGCGGAGGTCGCTGGGGAGAGGACAACTGCTATTTGCGATTAAACTCCCTTTTTTTTCCAACCACTCCGAGGGTGCGTATCCCATCAGTTTGGTATTTCTAACACAGTCTATTGATTTGGTTTGGAAAGGCCTAAAAGACCTCTCGCTCCACCCTGCTACGCCAAGTTTCATGCCAAAGGAAGGTTTTGATGCTTAGAAGCTGAAAATGAAGTCACTGCTGCTGCGTTGCTGGGTTTAAATCCGGTCTTCAGACCGGCAGCCACTTCTGGATCCTGCTCCCTACCAAGGCGGAGTGAATACTGTGCTCCTGGAGTAGGAATCCTTACAGCGTATCCCCAACCTGTCTTCTCAATTAACAAACCAACTTTGAATTTCAATGAGCCCTTTCACCTTCCCCCCCCTTTCCACCACCTCACCAAAACCAACCCCCAGAAAAACAAGTGATATGAACCTTTGAGGTCTGGAATTCTCGCTCGCAATGCCGACCCGACGTCTCACGCACCGGGTGCGGAAAGCCGGTCTCCAAAAGCCCGATATTCTGGATTTAAGTGGGAGCTGCAGATGCTCAGCACCTTTGTGAAGCGGGCCTCGGGAGCGCAAGAGCGCGAACGTGGCTTGAGGAGTCTCCGCAGCAAAGCCAGCAAAGGTGGGAGACCGTCAGCCATCCGAACGCTGAAGATCACGGTGTGGTTTTGAAAGCCGCGTTAGGGCAGCGGCAAGTGTTTCCGAAAAGGTTGAGAGTCAAAGATTTTGGCTTTCTAGTCTATAAAACATAGAACAGTGAGGATTTGGGATTAACGAGACCTCTTCTGGATGCGTCTGCAGACTAAACAGGAGTGGCTTCCAACAGACAGAGGAAGGTTACCGATAAAATGAAGTATTTTCTCAAGAAATGCTAAAAAGAGATGACGAAAAGCTTTTAACGAGGCAAATGGGAAGGAAAGCTGGTCTCAGACCCCATTGTGCCATACCGGACTTCAGCGTGTGGTACGCAAATGGTCGCGCTCTTTACATCGAAATAAGGAAACAAAAATATTCAGCTACATTGTACAAAATTCTCTTTTTTTTTTATATATATATATATACATACACACACAAAACCCCATATCTAACAGATTTACCATATTGAATTTTAAAAAGTTGCTCGAAGAAGGGTGTTGGATTTTATTTTCTCTGCTTGCTATAGGCAGTGCTGTTGCTTAGAAGTTGACACCAGGCACCATATTTTTTTTTTTGAAAGCAAACCGAGACAGCGAGGAGCAATAAAGGATTTAAGAGCTTTTTTTTTCTTCCCCCGGCGTCGGCTGCGAGAGCACGGCGATGTGCTGGGAGCTGAGGATCAGAGGTGGAGGGAAGTGATGGTTTCCCATCCATTTTTGCTTAGGTATAGGGATATTTCATTTCGTGTTATTCCCTCTCCCCTAAAAAAAACGCCCTCCCGGCAGCTTCCAGGTGGGTCAGAAAGAAAATGAGCGTCGCCATCCGGACGATGCGTATTTTTACCGAAAGGGATCTCAGGATGAGGGCCAGGCTGAGGGCTGCCTGCTCCGCCGCTCCCTCTCTTCTCAGACCAGAAAATCCCTACGGAGAGCGGTGTTCCTGCTCGGCTGGGGGAAAAAGCGCAATCCCTTTACTGCTCCCGCCGGGAAGGGAAAAAAACAGAAGGAAAACGGGGAGGGAGCCAGACACGTGGAAGGTGGGTAAACACATCCCCGGTTATGTGCATGGACTGAAACATAAACAAAACTCCTTTTTTTTTTTTTTAANTTTAAAAAAAAAAAAAAAAAAAAAAAAAAAAAAAAAACCAGAGGTTTTGTGCAACGTCTGTTAAAATAACGTGTTTTTTTTTTTTTTAAGAAAAATCGCACAGCGTAATGGACGTTTGGAAGTGCGTTTCGCAGCAGAGAAAATCCAATTAAACACCTTCCCGCAACAGAACACTTCAGTCGGTTCGAAACCAAAGGAAAGTCAAACGTAGAGCAGTGTACAATGTTTGCCAGGTAATTATTATTAATTATGTTTTTTTTTCATCCCCATCCTCTCCCGCCCCGATATTACAAAAGATTGTTGCCGGTTTTTATTTTTATTAATAAACGGGCTCCTCTGCAGTTTCATATACAATCATAGGTGAATTTGAAATTCCATTTTATACAAACAGCTCAAAAAATATTGGGAGTGAAGTATGGTAGGAAATATTGCTCACGTTGCTAGTTAACATGCGTGGAGGAAAAAGGAGGAGAAGGGTTTGTTAGTGCACACCTCCGGAGCAGAGCAACCCCCCCTCCCTTCTTCCAAAAAAGATACAGCAGCTGATTACAGAAAGGTAATGTCCACAAAATTAAGTTTTTCATGCTATTCTACTTTCCAGTACTATACTCTCGGATCGCTTTCGCGAATTCTCTGCAACGGCTAGGTGGCGGACGCTGAGGTATATTAAAAAAGAGATACCTGCACCTAGAGAAAAAAATCCGTCTTTAGAAAGGGCTTTTTTNTTTTTTTTTTTTTTTTGGTGCTGTACAGGAATTTCACCCAGCTCCGATCGCTTCCAATTTAGAGTAGACAATAGATGACGCCTCCGTTATTTTATTATTATTTTTTTTTTTAGGCACTTCTTTTAAAAGGGAGTTGTCGTTTCGTTCGACCAATTTTTTTTGCATTCTGTCCCACACCGCCCCCTCCCCGGCCCCCAACAAGAGTCAGGGAATAGTTTCTACTCTAGCTCCAATTGAGTTTTATCTTTAATTTTTTTTTCCTATGGATAATTTCCTATGTATAAAACGACAAAGGAAATGCTTCATTAAAGAGTAGAGGAACAGCCTGACTTAGCAGTTTTGCAAGGCAGAAGATGGCTCCTCAGTATTTCAAACTAATTTCCCAATTTCAATTTGACTTTTTTTTTTTAAGTATACGAATGAGACATAAATATAGGCTATCGATCTGTTTAAAAATTTCATTCACATAATGGAAAATTTTTTTCATTTATTAAAAATATCACATTTTGAGACTAGAAACAGTAAAGTGCATGAAAAGTTTAAAATATAAATTCAAGAAAATCTTATAGCAGCAAAAAAGCAGAATAAAGAAAAACTTAAAAACACAGACACAACCTTTTCCTATCACTGTGCCATTATTATTTTTTTTTTTTTTTTTAAACATTAAGCAGCCAACCAATTTTTCAGAAAATTGCATCGCGTTTAATGCCTCTTGAGGCATAAGGTTTTGAACTGGCCACCTAAAGCGTAAAAAGGAGAGGGGAAAAACAAAAAACAAACGAAAAAAAAAGGATTTCCAACACATCCAAAGAGCATCAACAGTTGGGAATGAACCAGCAGCTTTTTGAATTCAACCCTGACCGACAACAGAAATGAAAGATTATTTAAAAAGTGTGATGGCTATTTGGCAACTAGGGGCAGGAAAAATAATCCAAGGAACGACTCCGGCTACCGCTCGCTCCCCCAGCGACAAAAACGCGCCGACAGCTGCTCCGCGCGCCCTTCGGAGACAGAAGTAACGTCATTTCCGGCGGCTTTTTCCCTATGCTCACACAGTCAATCCCAGATTTCCCATTTTTGCAACCGCACTCGGGAAAAGGGAACCTAGGAGGGATTTGCTACTTCTTTATTCACCCGGAACCCAAACGCTTGCAAAGGTTGGTTTCGAGTGCGATTTCTTACCATTTCTAAGTGCCGCTCCCAAACTGTGCTGCTGAACAGCGTGTCGCCCGGGCTGGCCGAAGCGGAGAGGCAGCTCCGTTTCACGGAGGTCCTTCGGATCCCTGCGTTATCTCGCCCAGAAAGGACCGAGTCCTTCAGAGCTTCGGGGAAGCGGGGGGGAAAAAAAAGTCACCGTGGCGTCTGCCGAGCGAGCGATCTCTACGCAGCCTTAAACGCTCACCCGCAAAGTCTCGTGAGACGTAGCTTGGCTGGAAATTTTGTTGTAAATGAAATTATATCAGGAGAATTTAGACCTGAATTTTTATGACGGATATTAAGCCATCTTTGGTTTTCTAATATTAGTTAGACGAGGGGCAGGGCCACACTGCTAATCATTTATCGTCAGGTATTAAGTGCTTCGCTAATGTGCAAAATTTCTTTCGGATGCAGAGTTCAGTCTCCCTTTTGGGTTCAAACAAACGGTATTTCTAATAGTCTTCCTACAAAACAAGCGTTTCTATTTTTGTTGTTCTTTCTCCTAAAAGGTTGGCTCATTTCGCCACGTTCTGGAAAAAAGCATTATTTTGAAATATGTTAATAAGCAAGTTTTTAATCTCATTTGTCCATTTCTAAGTGCAGCTTCCTACTGAAAAGAAAAAGCTTGCCAGTTTAAAGAAAAAAAAAAAATTTAAATTAAAAACCTGGAAAGGGAATAATACTTTGGTTCCAGCCCTAGTGCCAAATGATACCAATATGCACCAAAATGTGCAAAATCTCATATCGAACACATAAGGAAAGGAGCTCGAAGAAGCAGCTTAAGGTTGGCCATACTTCACTCCTATATACTTTGATTTACAACTGTACAGGTCCATAACAACAGGTCCTTGCCCTCAAAGGGGCAGGGGCTCCACACTACCTCCTGTTCGGCAAGTGCACACCGTTGACAAGAGGCAGGAGCGGAGGATGGAGTTCGAGTTGTGTTAACAGTGAGAAGTGGTCAGAAGGGATGTGAGGGTGTGGACACCCAGTGATGTTGTTGTCAACCAGCCACTGAGGGTCCAAAGGCCCCAGGACACCAAGCACGTTCATGTGAGTGTTGGAATAGAAAATGTAGTCAATCACACCCTAGGGAGAAAGAGAAACACGAGAGTGAGAACAGACCTCGCTTCTGGCGACCTCAACTCGACTGGCTTCTGGCTGCCATCGGCAGGAAGAGGCGCAGCGCTGGAATTAGGGTAAGAAACGCGTGGGGGGCGTTTTGCGTTCCAAGCGCTGCATCCGTTCTCATTAAGTCACTGGCCAGAGCCAGGTCGGAAGCTTAAAAACACCAGCAAATCAAGGATTTGTGCGCGGTAGGAAAGTGTCCAGCAAGCGTAGGAACCAGTGACGAAGCACTTACAGGAACAAAGAGAAAGACAGCCAACGGTCAGAAAATTAAGACAGCGTCCTGGGGAGACCAGGTCAATGTCTGCCATTTCAGAAAAATCGCTGCTTACTTTGAAATCAAAAGTGTAATTGGTGTAAGGCATCAAGTTGTTTTCATAGGCGCTCTTGAGTTGGAAGCCATGCGTAATTCTTCCTTCAGAAGCCCCGTTTTTTCCGTTGCCACTGAAGTTCATGAGACACTCGTTATAACGCAACTCCTTGAAGTCCTTGTGGTTGTCAGCTACTATGCCATTGCTTAAGTATTCCACTACACCTGTTTGCAAAGGAAAGGATTCAGGGAGTTGCTTTAAAATACGACATTCAGGGAATGTTGGCCTCGGAGTTAAAAACCAAATCACCAGTAAGACACCCTGTGAGATCAGAAAAGAGCTTTCCATCTAAGGGGAGATCTACACAGCAGCTGTCTTGTCCACGTCTGAGCCACCTTCCTGACACGCAGCCGGGGAACTGAGGCTCTCCAGCGGTTTTGACACCATTTTTTGAGGATTACAGTAAACCCATAGCACGTGTGCTGTAGTACACACGTGACGGGGTGCTAGAGAGGCTGCCTTCATACGTATACCTGATATTACAGTATCAAACGTCATAATTACTAAAGCAAACCTGTCTCCTTAGAAAGTTTTCATCTTCCATCACAAACTTGCGTCTTTCCTACTTATTATTGCCGCTCAAGGCACGGGTATTTACTTAACCATTTATTTAACATCTATCTGTGCTTTTCTCCATCCTTCCAGGTGCACCCAACTTTGCTGGAGCTGATGACGAAAAGCAGTCTACTCAACCAGAGGAATTCTGTTCCCTTCAGCCGGATTTCGAAAGACAGCTGCTACTATGAAAGTTTTCATCCCTACCTACCCGGGGAAGTGCGAACTGCCCCATCGCCCTCAGAGGAAAAGAGGATTCGGACGTTCTAAAAACGTAAGTTAAAAATTAAGCCAAAACCAGTCTTACCTGAATCAGGCAATGAGTTGAGATCCGCGCACAGCACCAGAGGGATAGAGTTAGGATCTGCTGTTGGGCTACCGGGCCTGCTTGAAGCTTTCTCGAGGATATTTTTCAGTTCCGAGACAAACATCATAGTCTGAATGAGTTTCACATCTGAGTATTCGGGGTCCCAGTGCATGTGGGCGTTGGCCACAATAAGCAGCTGTTTGTCCACATGAAGAGATTTCATACCTAGATAAACAAATACGTTTTTATCAGAGAAAGACTGATTGTGCGAATACAGCAGATTATCTTGTTAACATTTAGGGTCCAGCTACTACGGACTCCAACTCAGACACACCAGCAGATGGAGGTACTTTTGTCGCCGGAAAAGAGGCGTTATCTGGACCACTCCTCCTTTCTAAATCAGCAGCATTTACATAATATTACGTGACTAAATCTCTCCAATATAGGAAAGAAATATCCAGCATAATCTGCCACGGTTACAATTGCATTCCTTCGCTACCGCTCAAGTGGTCATCGCTTGACTGGGCACCACTATTCAATATTTAAGGCACAAGGGAATTTCCCGACTCTTAGCTGCCACGGTACAGCAAACTGTTCCCTCGGGGAAAAAACTCAAACGTGCTTAAATGAACACGGTATGAACCTGGCTGCTGCAAAATGCTACAGCTGGTTTTACTATTTATTTGAGAAACAACACTCCAAAAGATGGGGCATAAAGTCACAGGCAGCTCCTTCCAGTCCTGCAATTTAGACATTGGGCTCCTTTGAAGGGTACGCGGGAAACAAGGGATCAAAAAACCAGACACGCAGACAGAGCAGAGCAAGGTGGCAATTTGAAGTGTGTCGAAATTGTCTACTGCATCTGATCAAACTTCATGAAAATGTGACAGTCAGTCAATCAAGTGGCATGAAAAGATACCCGATAATCTCATTCTTCCACATCAGTACGTTAGCACTGTCATATAATCACCGGGGGAGGATGGAAGGATTCAATCAAGGGGGAAAAAAAGAGTTAAAAATAGAAGTTGAACACTACCAACAACTATTGGCGTACGCATGTAAATGCAGTGACCTTGGAAAAGCTGAATTCTTCGAGTAGAATTGAACAGAATAAGTAAGCAGGGACAAAAGCTTGAGAGGAGAAAGCTAAATGCTGGGCGTCTGGCTGCGAGTGCAACCAGACCAGGAAATTATGTCATCTGTGTCCCGTCTTAGCCACCGATGGGCTATCAGTTCCCAAATTAGCAGAGTGAGCAGCATTTGCTCATTTGCAAGCATTGGGTTACCACCACCAATGGCAATAATATTCCTAAAGAATAACTCCTGCCTTTACGTGGAACTCAGTAACAGGAGCACCACGGTCATACTCACTTGCTCCAAATAATTCTTTGTGCACCTCTAACACCACGGCAACTCCGATGTTGTCCTTTGTCATCACTCTGTTTAACATCGCTTCTGAACCTTCCGAGTTAGCCATTGCCACCTGGTTGAACTCCACTGTATGCTTCTGCACCAGCGTAAATCTGATGAAACAAAGAGAATCGCGTGTGAACACGCGTGACGTACAGCTACGTGAAAAGACGCCGTTTCTACCTGCACTCCAGTCTACCGCGTCCAAGGTGAGAGCCTGCAGGACAGGGTGAGGCACGTTTCTTTCGTCCTCTCGTTTTATAAAAGAAAAAACAGTTCTAAGAAAAATTCCCCCAGTCAGGAAAGAGCTCTTGGTGTGGCAAGTGAGATACTCTCAGGGAAGACGAGATACCTGGAGCTTAGGAAGTGTTTACTTGTTTCAGCGTAGCACCCTGAGAGCGCTCTTCAGAGCAGCGCTCAGAGGTTATCGCACCTCCTCAGGAGTGTTCTAGGCAAAAAATTAAGATGAGATGGTAATTAAAGGCTTGCCTTTTACTATGGGCAAACGCAGTATTAAAAACCAGCTTCTTTCAAACCACTAGCTACCACCGCTCGTTTTGTGAAATTGGTTTTTTACTCCTTTCCAGCCTTAGGATGCTGGAAAAAGCCTTGCTTCGGGTGAAGGCTGCCTTTTCAAAGGGGTATTTTTGGTTTAGAAATTTAAAAAAGAAAAGTATTAATAGCAAAAAAAAAAAAGGATTTTTTTTAACTTAGAGTGCCACAACATAATAACCACTTCTGGATATTTCCTTGTTAGTATCAAGGTTTGAAGGTTTGAAAAACACCACTTGTTTGTTTTCACAGACTTCCTCTATTCAAAACAATGATCCCAAAGGCATATTTTTATCTCTGGAAGCAATGAAAACTCTGAAAAGGAGCGAAAGCTTTGCGAAACTTCCATTCTAACTACTGAAAACTCTTCTGAGGGAATATTCAGAGGGATATGCAGTGTGGTACAACCCGTGAGCAGTTTACACAGGTGAGAAGCGCGAATGCCAGCACCTCTCCTCCCTTCCCAATAGTTCGGTGCTTTTAGCGTAGCAGAAATTTTTGGATCAGGTATTCAATTATGTCATGTTTCCGCTCATAAAAGCGGAGAATATTCTGTGATCCCTTGGCAGCAATAGATCTTTTAATACCTGAAGATTAAGCCGGCACGGAACTTTCATCTTAGAGGGGGCGCGACTGCTGTCAAGCAAGGCAAAAGTTTGTAGAGAAGGCGATCTGCCCAAAAATGTGCACATGAAGCACCTAAGTTTTTACTCATACTGGCTCTCCTGCAGCTCCCCTGTTTCTGAAGAGAGATCTTTCATCGAAGACCGAAAGGAACGGAAGGATTGTGTCACAAATAGAGCAGCAAAAGGGAAGGGAGGATCATTCTTTGTAGTGAATGTTTTGTTTTATAGCGCGGTACTTTGGTTACCATGCAACCTGAGAGAGGAAAGCTTTCAGACCTAAATCGAGCCACGTTTAACGTATTTTCAAAAAGCTGCTTCTGCCCCTTACTTTTCAGTTTTGAAGAATATTGCACAGCCATCCACATGCTTTTTCTCCTGCTCAGACATGATTTTGGCACGTGACTTCGGAGAAAAGAATCCATCATATCCTCGTTCTTTCAAGGCTGGCAGAAAAAGGGTGAAGTATTGCTCGGTTTCCACTTCCTGGAATTGAACACAAATACCTTAAGGCTAACGAAGTCAAGTAAACCCTTCCTATGGCTGTATGGCAACTTGGGCTTGCCTCGGCTTGCAGTCAGCAGCTCTCACCAAAGCAAAAAGCTGCCATTTGCACAAATCATGTCACTTCCTAGATAAATGGCCTTGCTGGAAACAGATTTGCATTCCTGGATATCCTGGAATCCTCCCAAAAGGCAAAGTGACAGGTGTATTTTGAATACCAAGAGATTACACCTGATATTTTTGACATCTGAACGCCGATACCGTCTTATGTTAAAACTTCTGAGAGGTCGATAGATATCCAGCAGCGATTAATATTTAATCTGGAGAGCTCTTTCGCACAAGGCTCTCTCGCAGTTCTGTAACAATACGTTTTCTTTGTAGTAACATTTAGTCTCCAAGAGGATTTCGGAGGTCGATGTCTTGAGGTTTTCAGACCAAGGTAACTACTATCTTGTTACGCAAGATTTTTGCCTACCAGAACTTACTTAAAAAATGAAAGATCAGTTTAAAGGCAGAAGCGTTCAACTGTTCTAAACATCAGCAATAAGTTTCTAATAATATATTGGGATATGGGTACCAGTGACAGTCGATATTTGACTTTGACCGTGCAAGTCCCCTTGTTTGCCAATGAGAGTATTTTTGAGACTTGAACTTCTGTACCAAATAGGAATGGACTAGGAACAGGAACAGCAGCATTCGGGGTTATTACAGCAGTCTATATTCTCCCCTGCTGCAGCAAACCCCGTACACCCAAGAGGGAGACTATTTAGGATGCTTATCTGCGAGGGAAATGACCCAGACCTTGCAATGCAAATTACCTACTGATTTAGCTAATTTTCTCTCACTCACTTCTTTGTCTCATTTCATAAAACTCAAGCCAATGTGTAAACAATTAGCTGTCAGCGAGCAGGCGAATACGGTGTTTTCAAGGGAGCATTTTGGTCTAAAGGAGGAAGATAATGTTTTCTGTTTCTGATGAAAAATACACCTCTTTTCCAATTACCTGAAGACTAATGATATCTGCATCACAGTTGACGATTTCTTCCATGATTCCCTTTTTTCTGTACTCCCAATTGAGTGCCCAAGATGGGCAGTAGCCATAGAGCTGCCGGGTGGCGTATTTATCGCACAACACGTTGTAACACATAACTGTGAATGAAGCTGGAAGGAAAGGAAGAAAGGCAAAGGTCATCAGCCTCTGAAGATTACAAACGTTGAACTTATTCAAGCCAAAATACTGAATCTTACATGGTCTATTCTGGAGGGCCTATTGAACACGAGTCAGTGGGCTTATTGCACTGAGCGTTTCGTGAGCGGGAGTGAAAAACGGCCCTGCTGAGCCGGCAGTTACCATGTAAGGCTAAACTCTGCCTGAAAAAAATCAGCATTACTACCAAAACGAGACGGCGTTGTGTGTGTAACAAAGCAATGCAATCCCATCGCGCAGCCAATTCTTTATTAACTTTGAGGACAGGGGAAATCTAGAGGTCGGCAACAATTAGGAAGAGTCTCTCTCTCTGGATTTCGGGATAAGGAGAGGGAAAGCAGCAGCTATTTCACCGATGGCATCAAAGCCCAGTATTTATTGCATGAGGTGCCTTGATACAGCAACTTCAGTGATTGGTACAGTTCTGAAGCAAAGGCAAACCCAAGCTGCTAAAGAAGCTGTTGCTGTGTCACAATACCACAGCATCAGAGAGAAACAGAACGCTTCATTTTTAGGCAGTCTGACTCCGAAACATTTGTACAATGTTCTGAGCACCTGTACAACATTCCTAAGTTATATCTGTGTCTATCGAGTCTAAGGGGGACAGAGAGGTCTGGGTAAGGGCAGGGAAGGAGAAATGAAGTCATAAATTAGCAAGCACCTAATACATTATTTGGTCACATTTTTTTAAAAAAAAGAGAGAAGTCAGCATGCGGCTCATCAGATCGTTCAACTTGAAACACACTTCTTTCACACACAAACTTCTCAACTCCCTCAGATTTTACACCAATTTAAAAAGGTGGGTAAACGCAACATCCTAGCACCGTGCCACCGGGAAAAGGCTGCTCATATTTGCAGAGAAAGAAGTAAGGTTTTGCTATGAGACTACCCCACAACTGTATTTTTTTTTTAATACTCATAGTCAAAGAAGATTTCTGCTGTTCAGTTGTTCAAATTTTATAACAACCAATTGTCCTGTTACAGTTTCTACCGTGAAATATTCCACAGCTCACTTGCCTAACGCTACGCGATGACTTCTGAAATTCTTAAATGACTTCTGAATTCTGTTTCTGCTCGAGAAATTTGGTTTAAAAAATACAACCAAAGTCTGTAAAACTCCACTGACATACTGATTTGTAAGGGAATTTGAAACAGAAATGCAGAACTTAATGTTGTGGTGGCTTACAGGACTTCTGGTATCTCCTATTTCTTCCTATTTTTTCTTTGTTTTGTTGTTCTTTAATAGGAAAAAAGTGACAGATGATCTTAACTGCAACACCAGCCTGCCTAACGCACAGCCCAGGTAAGTTTTGAAGACCTGCCAAAGTCACGCTTCTAAAAAGAAAAAGCATAGAGGACTGTCACGTTATTCTTGCTGGTTATTAATCTGATCATCTGCAATAACAATATTGGCATTTTTCTTCTTTAAACAAGCTGACGGGTGCTTTTTGAGGGCAATATTCAGGATGCGCAGGGGAGGAAGAGCTACTGGATTTGGACACCCTGAAGAAATGCTGCCTCTTGCACTTTACCAAAAGCAACAATAGAGGGCATTAAACTAACTTCAGTATTTGGCACTACACGATTTACTTGCAGACGGGGACTTCTCAGAGTCTCACTTTAGTCAGCCTGTGCATGGTCACAGTATTTGTATACAGTTAATTTGCAGTTATTATTATTCCTGAGAAACTAAATCTTTTTTAAAACAGCTCTTTGGCTTGGGCATCAGTGGCTACAACAGTTATGAAAAAGCCTAACATGGAAAAGAAAGGACCATCATCCCATTCCAATTACAAAAAGGGTATTTACAGCATTGCTATATGTTAATTGTTTTAGTACAACACAAATTGCTATTTTTAATCTGATCCATGCAAGACAAAAGACTTCTCTGCAAATAAAGCCAAAGAAAAGTTTTTCAGCGCATCATTGTGTGAACATAGGGAAAAGAACCACAGATTTACCTGAGGGCAGAATTTGGTCTCGCTCTTTTAAAGTAATCCATGGCCTCGGAGGCAGCTGCTCTGGATGAACTAAAAAAAAAATTTAAAAGGGTGATTTATTCAGGGTTTATATTTGTAAATTACAATTTCTAAGTCAAATTGATGACCGAACAGTAATTTTTCATTCTGTGCTTTGCAACCCCAAATCACGAGTCTTTTTACAGTCTAGGGGAGGCAAAATAATTTAAATGGCTAGCTACAGCATAAGCAAATTTGCCAGTTTTAAGATTCATGACTATTTTTGTCTCTTGCTTTCAAATCTAGGAGCACCACCGAAATATTCCTGCACCTTGAATATACTGCTGAAGAAGGAGGGGTGAATCCCGTAATGGTTCAGGCATCCTATATGCCAAGAACCTCACCCTATATCCATCATCCCTCCAATGTTTTAACTTAGTAGACATCAAGTGGTAAAGCAGAAAGCTCAATTACAGAACCACAAAGCAGGATTCAAGTCAGGTAGTTGATATTCTTAATCACTTTGGTACTTCTAGATCTAAACTGGGCATTCTGCTCGCATTTGGATTATAATTTCTACTGGAAAGTATCAAAATGGCTTCAGCAAGGAAAACTTTGCACGTTGTTGGTAACTGAAGGGTTTCAAACAGAACGGCGGGAACAACTGGCTGTAACACGGTGTCAGGGGAAAAGCGTAGCCAATATATGTCAACCTCTCCCACTGTGTGTGAGTGTGCGTTCGCGTGTACGACTGGAACCACTCGACAATAACGCGAAAGCAGTTAGAAAATACTCTCCCTTCCGTGGTTCAGAGTCTTGTTTTAGCAGGAAATACTGTCAGAAACGCATGCTTTTAAACCACTTCTGTCAATCAGATTTGTAGGGCTGTCACCTGCTAGATTGTCAAGCATGTAGTTCAGTAGCTTTCGAGTTCCGTCCGGATCCTGGTAGAGGCTGAGAATATCTTGTGATAAAGGATTGCCTGCCAACAGCATAAAACAACAACTGGGTGATTAGCTGCCTGACTTTCTTGAGGCTTTCCAACCAAAGAAAATCTCCCATAATGAGAATGGACAAATTGACCCAGAAGATATTTAGGTTGCTTAACTTGGAACCGTAGACTACCCCAGTAACGGATGCTAGAGAAATAGCTAGCACACATAGACTTTCTTCCTTCGACACACCTCAATCAATAATACAGTTAAAGGGTTAATTTGCCTATCTGCAGATTTGAAATAGATTCATAAGGAAGTTTAACAGCATTAAAAAAGAAAAGCATTGCTTTTCAAACTGGCTCGTCATTTTTGCTACAAGCTTAATATCTCAAATAAACTGTAAGAAAACGTTGAGGGTAATGCACAAAGGTTTTGAGCCCAACTCCCTCAGTAATTCAAGAGTACTCCTAGGAATTTTTAGCTGTAAAGAACTCACCTTTCAAACCTAGGGTTTGTAGCTGGAAGAGCCGTCCAAGTTCATAAGGCAAAACCCGTAACAGATTGTTATTTAAAAGCAATTCCCTGCAGCAAATGCAAAAAACACTTTTGATGAGTATCACTTCAGAAGAAAACTCTTAAAGCGCTATATGCCGCTCATTTTCAAAGATGACACTTTTCACCCTGAATTTTTTTTTTTTGTATTATGGAAAGATATGCCAATCTTCCCATTTCAAAGCACAACCAAAATACTTTCATTAGGGAAAAAAAAAGCCACAAAAACCCCAAACACAAAATTAACTCAGGGAGAATTTAAACAGCTGGTAATCACCAAATCTCAAAGAATGTTTCAGAGCAGAAGGCTACATAGCTTACAGACATGTATCTGTAGAGATCAGAAAAGAAGGGTAATGAACCTGAAAGTAATTATTAGAATTGAAGCTTTGCACCAATCTTGAATTTTTCAGAATTATTTTAAATAGAAGAATGGAAAGCAAAATAAAATTCTCAGTCCCAATCCCAGAATATAGAATTCTGAAAAGTTATCCAGAATAATTTCTCTCACCTGAGAGATACCATGTTTCCTAGTTCTGCTGGTAAACTTCTGAGTTTGTTGGATGACAGATCCAGGTAAACCAGATTATGAAGCTTGGCAATATCAGGTGGAATGCGAGTAAGATTATTGTCATTGAGGTGCAGAGCAGTCAAGTGCGTCAGCGACCAAAGTGCCGTACTTAAGCTCCGCACTCTACCTAAAAAAGAAAAGCAAAGAACCACCTCTTCAGTCAGGTTTGCACTCTCAATCCATCAGATATAAACTATGGGAGATGTCCAAATATGGGACTTCCAGTGTGGAAACTCTACCACTTACTGGACCGCTCAGTGATGCTTGCAGAAGATATCTCCGTGCATCTTTCCATGAGGAGACTTTAAATAATTATCTAACCCTCCCGGTTAGAGACCGACGTACAGTTCTCCGGAAGCAGATGTGCTACCCAAAATCTCACATCCAATCTGTGTTGGTGTTTTAAATCAACTGGGTGGAATGTGAGCCAGCCAAGCTCGAAGGCAACCTGGTAAGTCAGTCAATCCTCCTCCCCCAACTCAGAAAAACTGTTTTCACAACAGGATCCCCTATCTGAAAGCATCTGATGCGATTCTGGGGCACCAGCATCTCTGCTGAACCAAAAATCAAAACCAAATCAACTCACCCGAGATCTCTAGTTCAGCCCAGTGCGACTTCTTCCCATTGGCTACCTCTTCTGCTGACATGATGGTGTAAATTCTGCGAGGATCTGGAGGATCATATTTTTCCTTTGGCATCCCTGTTAGTCTGAAAGACCATCGGAACCGTTACCGTCTGCCACTTGACAACATTTCCTCATTTCTAGCCCGCCAGGAGATTACCTTCCCCATTGACACTCTGCAAGAACACATGCCCTGGAGTTTAGGTATAATAAATATTATGCTGACGTGAGCCCAACTGGTCCCAGTACGTGGAGTTACGCAGGTGCTCAGACCTTTGCAGAATAGGGGCCCAAGACGGAAAAGGGCATTTCTTCCTACAAAGTTTGGTTTTCTGCAGTTATCTGCAGCGTTACTTTGTACCACCCCGACGCAGACTTTCTGGATTTCCTAGTTTATCCCCCAGACCGAAGCATAACTTATGTCATTGCTGAGTTATTTGCTGTGTGCAGAACCTGCAGACAAGACGACAGCGTTTCGCTAGTCACCGCGAAAGCACATGGATTGCTCCCTCCTATAGTTTTCCCAGGGAGCCGACGACTGAAAGGAAGGCTCTTCTTTTTGCTTTCACAGCAATTATTTTCAACATACAAAGTCCTACTTTTGCACTCCACTTATACAAGACTCGAAATCGCAGTCTGAAGGGGAATTAGCTCAATTTTTCCACTAACTGTCTAGCTTTTCTGTTTTGGGCTTTTTCATGCTCATTATCAGTCAAGACCTTTTTACTCCTCATGGCCAAGGAGACATAAAACGAGTTCTGGTAGAATTCTCATTAGCTCTTCTTATGCATACAGGGTTTCAGCCCAGTCCAAAACTTTAATATCAGATGCGCTCGTGTCTTAAGAGTGAGCTTGTACACACACACAAATTCAACTGGTCTCATTTTCAGATTCCTGTCAGAAGAGAGCTCCAATGTCCCCTTCAAAAAAACATACACTTTCCAGATGACACGGGGAGAAGTTTCCATCCATACCTCCCCAGACCATTGTGCCGAGAAAGGCTGGGTGGGGGAAGAGGGGTTGTTTGGTTTAAAAACATAAGGTTAGCTGAATTTGCTGTTCACTGGTCTTTTCCTCCCCAGGCACACAAAATACACAAACCTTGATTTTACACAAATCCAAAGCAGCTGGTCTACAGGATGCCTTTTTTTCCTTCGTACATACGTCTCTGCTACAACTGGCTGCAATAGCCGTGAAGCTCTTTAAAACAATTATAAATCGTTTGGTTTGCTGAACTGACAAGACAGAAAACTATGAAGAATTTGAGGAAATTAATTCAGGGTTGGTTTTTTTTTCAGCTGGTCCAACTAAACAAAGATCACACGTCCCCTTTACGAGCTTAAAGTACTGCAGTTTTTTCCAACCGATACAGGTAGCCAAAAAAGCCTTGCGGCATTGCACAAGAGCAGGAGTTGTCAGGGCTGTCCCCTGCGAAGGGTCTCAGTTACAGGTTTGGGGCTTCCTTCCCCGACGAACACGCAAGGAAATTCCATTCATGCTGAATTAAGGCTCCCTGTTGCAAGCGCAGGGCAGATGCGAGCCCCACATCTAATTATAGCCGACTTCTATTTACAGGTGAAGTCATACGGCGAGGAAAGCTACAGGGTAAGAGGATTCCACGCTCACGCTGCTCAGCTGCAGCAATTCAGTTCGAGGCGATGAATGAAACAGATTACTTAAGGACACGGGATTAGACCTGAAATCCTTCGATCCTCGTTTCAGAACCCCAAAATCGGGAATGGTACTTCGCGACGCAATCAGAGCTACAGGCTATGCTTCGGGAGTGCTAAATCTCCAGCGCTCAGGGTTTGCCGGGTTTATCTTCACTGTTAAATATGTGACGTGCAGAGGCAGGGAGCAGCCCCGGCCCCAAGAACAGATTCCTCACAGCCCCTGCCGAGAGCCACAAGAGCCCTATTTCACCTTTTCTCCCGGGCATCTTTGCCCTTAGACGCGTCTGAAACTAATCCGCATTCCAGCGAGTCTCGCCACGGCTCTGCCTGGATTTTGCTAGACCCCTGGAGCCGACCAGAGACATCCAGCAGAGCCGTGAATGGCTGCTGAGATGGGGGCCAAGACCCGAGCACTGGGAGAGCCTGCGGTCCCTGGCAGCTGCGGGGAGCGCGGTCCCAGTCCCGACACCTGCGAGGAACCACATCGCAACGCTACTGCACTTTGTATTAAAGCCTAATTGCCTCGAGTAGCACCGAGTGTATTATATAGTGTACTACTCAATACAACTTTTACGTGATGTACACCCAAATCAAGACCACGGTTCTCGCGTTTCAGACACGGCACAAACGGAGCGAGTCTGTCCATGCCAAAAAGCAGCAAGCTAGTTTTGCAGCAAGTAAAGCTGTCACGTCACTGTCACAGAGTTACCTGCAATGAGCCTTCAATAGAAAACAAGATTTCATTACCCGGCAATATTTATTGCAGCCGCAAGGCACACTGCAGGTTAGAAGGGGGAAACTTAAAAGCTGGGTGGTGAAAATCAAGCAGAATACTAACAAGGGGTTAAGGATTTACAGCAGAAGGGAGTTTTTTGGATCTTTAAGTCTTAATCATCAAACATTTGAACTGATCCAGGACAGATCTTCATTCTGCTTTTTTTTTTTTTGCTTTTTTTTATCGTATCTTAAAACAATCTGTACTTCTACCACATCTGGATCTAGGACATGGCAAACTTTGCTGTCCAATACCCAGCATCGGCATTTGGGTGAGCGGTCTGTAAAACACGCTGTGCTTACCATGCCTTTGCATTCTTGTCTTCTACAGCATAATATTATAGTAAAATCAGACGCAGGCAGATTTAAATTTCAGTTTGTGCATACTGAAACTCCTCCCTGCCCTGCACAGTGCTGGCAAAAGCTTTGGCCACGGTTGCTTCCTATGGGCTTCTCAAGGTGCGTTTCCAGCTAAAAAAGCAAAGGGGGAAATTATCTGTATTTCTGCTTGCCGTTTCATCGCAAGCCAGCCACAGATGGCTAACAGCTCAGGAAGGCTCCAGCCAGCCAGGGGTCCCTTGCTGTCACACGCACTGTGATTCGAAGTCTCGAAGCGGCAGCGGTCTCCTCCAGCTGCCGAGCAGCCTTGCTGGAAACCAGAGCGGGGCTCGCCGTTCGCCAGACCCCAACAGCTCTGCTCCTCGCAACGGGGGAGAAGCCGGACAAATATCCCAGGGCTTGGTGATGAAGTCTTTAAAACCGCGGTGGTTAGACCATCTGAGTCACCCCATACTCATCCATACCTGCCCCCAAGCCAAGAGATGACCACTGACCGGGTGACACCATCAAAAAGCTTCGGGATTACAGTTTCCTCCTTGGCAGGGAACCCAATTAAATTATGTTGAAGCATCGCTCGTTATGAGAAGTGCTCTGCCAATTTAAAGCAATTTGCGGCAGTCGGAGGCCCTCCAATGAAATGAGCCCTGAACCGCGAGTCAAACGACACGCACATTTTTTCAGATATTAGTCACTTTAATATTATTTTGAAATAGTAGTGAGTCAAACGAGCATCAGTGTAATTTCCACAGTTACAGAAAAGGGAAAACAAACCTAAATCAAATATACTTTTTTTTTTCTTCTGCGTAACAGCAACATTGAGCAAGACTTGAAAGCCACCACATGTATTTTTTTGAAACAAAAATGAATTGTGCCTGAGTTCCCAACTCCTATCGTTCCCATCTCCTCCTCTGCTTGTCCTGGAACTAAACCAGTATCCAAAAATCCCAGCCTATTTTTGCTCAGTCTTCAGGGAGCTACACCGAGTTCCCTGAATCAGTTAACCCCAAAATCGGATGCGTATTAGCGCTGTCGCAAGGAACAAAGCAGGAAGACCCAGCCAGGGATGCGGGAACCGAAGTAGCACTGATTTAGGTCAGCTTGAGCTGTTGCGGAGTTGCACCCTGCGGGTTCAAGCAAGGCCTTTGCTAAAATTCAGCTAACACAGGTGTGACAGGAGCAGAATTATGTGCAGTCGGTTTCTTTGCTTTTCAAAGCAAAGAAAAAATTCTTGCCGGCTCTTCTTCTAAAGGTTTCCCTTGGAAAACTTTTGAAGCTGCTAAAACTTGCTCTCCATTACAAGTCTAACCATGTAAACTTAAATAGTACGACCCTGATATTGTGCAAACTAAAGAAAACCTGAATATGAGAAAATCAGTGCATTAATAAGAACAACATTTAAGCTCTGAACAAACTTCAAAATTTGGGGGTTCCTAACAACGTCATGCTTATGCGCTAATTCTTTGGCTACAAGTCCATCCTCAAAAACCTAGAGATGATTGGCAGAGCAGGATTCCTCAGCTGAAACCCAAAGTATGGTCCCAGGTGAACTCAAGCAGCTCTCGCTCAGCTGTATATAAAAAGGGTTAAGGGGAAGGGGCTCAGTTTGGAAGTGTTGGAAGCAGTAGGTCTGTGGCTGCCTTTTATGCACTCTTGTTTTTATTTGCTGTTGTATTTGCTGACTTTTGTGTATGGGGCACACAGACTAGCAATTAAAGCCAAAAAAAAAAAGGTATAATGTAACATAACAGTACCGAAGGTGTGAAGAGTGGTAAAGAAGAAAGTTTTGAGCTATCAAGCTGTGTCACAGGCTTTTTTTTTTGAAGACACATTTTTTGGGCAACAAACAACAGGAGCTTCTGCACACTTGGAGTTTCCGACAATCAGGTAACACCAGAAAAGAGCACTGCTCTTCTGTACTTATCTAAGACCTTCTGAAGTTATACAGGTGTGGAGAATATGAGATAGGGAGGATGTAGTCAGCAGTATGAAATATAAACTGTGATTTTTCTTGGGAAGAAGCTGAAGGCAGCCCTACAAACTGCATCAGCCCAAGAGAAAAAAAGGACACTATGCTAGGGATTAAGAAACTTCTTAACTCATAGTGTATTTTTTTTGTATGGGTGGGGGAAATCAACAGCAGCTGTGAACATAGAAAATGTCTTCCATTACACAGCACATCCAAACACAGCAAAGTAACTCTCTCAGGGGCGCTATGAGAGATGAACTGCATCACTATCACTTTTAATCAAGTCAGATCTCTTCTTCCAAAGGCAAATGTCCCTCATCACGTAGTAGGATTAACGTATGTTCAGAGGCAAGAGAAAGCTTGCTCCAAGCTGTCCAGATTATTTGGCATCTATGTTGCAGGAGGGCTTTGAAGCCAGATAGGTCAAAGTCCCTTAGAGCTATGTGCTGCTGCAAAATAATGACCAGTCCCTTCCCCAGAGAGGTTAGAAGATGCATTTCTTAAATTACAGTGACTATAATGTGTTGTTCCATTTAAGTTCTGTCATACCTCAATGCATAAGGTCTGCTTCTAACGAGGAAGCAAATCAAAAAGAGCTGCAACTTCATCTCGCTTCAGCCCTATGTTCATGGATGTGTTGGCACAACTCAAAATCCTCGCCTCCAGCAGAGTGACATTCTTTGTGAATTTTTTTTTCAGTCTCTGTATATAGATGAGTCAAACTGCCAAAGCATTTTGAAAACTATCCAGCAGACGGCCCTGAATCATTCCTCCTTCCTCTGCGCAGCAACAGCTTACTGTCCATCCACTTCCATATGGTGATCCCTCCCAGGAATTCAAAATCCTGCTGGCTGATGGGGCCAGAGCGTGTGCGTACGCGTGTATACACACAGGCACATGTTATTTAACGTTGGAAAGTTGGACCACAAGCTGGAAAACAGAGCCATTTTTATCTACATATTCTGTAAACAGGGCTAAATGGTTGCAAAGGGAGGAGAGGAAGGCTACTCGTCTGTAATAAGCGTGTTCTGTTTTTACGTGAGCGTATGACAAAAGTCTCCCCATTTCGGCCTCCCAAAGGAGAAGTACAGCCAATAACCACAAACACAAAAACTGACTTAGAGTACTTAAGGGGGGGATGAAGATCAAGAAAATAAGGTGATTGTTTAAGGATATGAAAAGGGGATTTAAAACAAACCTGCTAATACTAGGGTATGTATGTACGCGTTAGCTTAAGGCAAACTACTGAGTATATCAGTGTATATATAGTATCTGGTGGACCTATATTAGCAAGAAAATATGCATGGGGAATTTTTATAGTCTTTTGCTTGGATCTGAATTTTCTCCATTGTGCTTTCCTGCAGGAACATGTTCAACCACCTCTGCATACGCTGTCGCTACCAAGAGTTCAAGGAGCACTGTGAGCCTGCCAACAAAGGTACCGTCTCTTTTCAGTTTCTTACGCCAAGTAACCCGATTGGGAATAGAGAGTATGAGTGAAAGAAAGAAAAATGCCTCATCATGGTTTTTTATACGCATTTTGTTACTTTCATTTCCTAATTCTGAGCTTTCAAACAATTTTTGAGGAAAATATAATCCAAGTATGTAAATAGAGAGTACTTGGACACAAGCAAGTATCCTAGGAGGATAGTTAAACAGTAAGTGTAAATAGATCGCAAGGCAAAAGATGAAATTTGAAGTGAATAACAAATCTAAGGAATAACAACTAAAATTTCAGGCTTAGCACCACGGAGCTGGCAAACCGACCATGAAGTCCACAAGTACAACTGAAAAAAAATATTTTGTTTTATAAATCTGTAAAAAGATGCATTTCTTTTCATATCATCCATCCAATAATATTGTTTCTCCCAAGAAGGCACGCTGACTCTGCTGTGCAGAGGGCTCCTCTACGTGAACTCAGTAGGACTATTGATCTCTGCTCAAGAGCAATATCTTCTTTAGCAGAAAGAGTCCAAAAACACAGTTAGGAGAACTGTGGAAGTCTAGAGCATTAGTCATTTACTTCTATCTTCTTTCAAGTCTGTAGCAACAGTACCTCTGCCTCTATAGTAACCTGTAGACAAGGCCTCAGCCCAGTTTGCTTTTTTTTTTTTAAATAATCTGGGCTCCAAGTGGGAAAGACAGGACCTTACTTCTGTAATGCTGTTAGCAAATTCCATCAGCTTGTACTCTTGTTCTGATAATGCAATAACACAGCAAGGTAATAATGGGGGGTTTCTTGAACCACAACAGCCATGCATCTAAAACCAACCTGGCTTTAGTAAGACATCTTTGTTACTCTTCGGTTCAGTACTTAAATTCCTTAACTTGAAACTTGTAGGGAGTCTTCACACATATTGCAAGCCAAACGTTTTATTAAAACCTCTTCTCCATGATCAAGATCAATATCAGATGTAGTAAATATTTCAACAAAAGAAGCTTCAGAAGCCATTTTCCTAGTCCTTCCTTGTACCTATTACAAGGCAGATCCCCTTCAAGGACTATAGCTTTATATTGCAGCTGATGTAGGCAAAATAAGAGGAAGTGGAAAGACCTAAGTAGTGGGATCTCTATACTGATGTGGAGAGGATGAAAAGGTAGTTCCTCTAAGCTATAACTGGTCAAGAGGCACGTCTGTGCCGAGAAGCAAAAGGGAACAGACTCTTACTATGGTGCTGCCCCTGCCTAGCAATTTTATTTTTGCCATAGTCAAGGGAAACTCACAGCCATCCACCAGGTCTGGAAAAAGGTTGTACAGGCAGGAGGCATCTTCAGGGTTGGGGAGAGAGCACTACTGCTTGATAAACTTGGCTGACAATTTGGAAAGCGTTGCCGTCCTTACCAGGGAGGCGGCAACCCTGTGAGAACCTGCATGGAGGATTTTGGACTTGCACTCACACACTCCAGCCAGCGAACCCAGAAGTGTGGTGAAAAGGACATATCAACAACACGCACAGCAACAATATGATGGAATTTGTCCAAACCTTGCTCTAGTTTTTATTCCGTGTGGTACTTAGATTAGGTTCAGCAAGAGGAGGCTATTTGAGTTCTGCATGTTCAGTTTCACAGAAAATCCTCTCTTTACTCATTAGCGAGTTCTTCATGGTGCGAGAGGTGCAGCAGTTCACAGGGATCTGCCAGAGGCTGTCGCACAAAGGGGCTGTTTTCAGGGATTGAAAACACAGTCACTGTTACCTTAACTACACAGCTTTCTTCTTTTCCATAGGGAATTGTCTGTGCCTGGCACACTGGTTAGGGTACTGGCTCAGCTCGCTTCTCGCCTCCTCGACCCGTCTGGACATACAGCACAGGCCCAAACGCAGCGAAATTCAAGTTGGGGGTGGGAATAGCGCAATGCAAGGGGTAACCAAGAACCTGCAGCTGATAGTCAATTCAGTGGTGGTGGGATCCCCGGGGGCTTCACTTGATCACTTCAACAAAGACCATAAAAGCCCAGAGAAGCACAGAAAAGTCATAGAAGCAAACCCTGGAGGGGGAAAAAAAAAAAGGCAGCAAAAGCCAAGGGGAGGAGTGGGAAGGGAGGGAACGAACTGTATTCAATTAATTCTAGAGCCAACTGGCACTTACTTGATGGAAATGCTAATTGTCCTACTGACATACACCCACTGGTTATTTCCCCCTGTTCCCTCATCTCCTCTAAATGAAGCACAGACTCTTTTCTTAAATCACAGGTAACACAAGAATATCCAGGTTTCCTCCCTTCCTTTTCCTCTATGTCACACCCCCACTTACAAGAACAGCTGAACTATTTACTGCATGGAAATAATACGTAGCATTACGTAGCTATTTTTAGTTTCTGTACTTAGTTAACATTTCAGTCCTTATTCCAAAAGAACAGTTTTTGCTGTTTGAAATGGTCTGTTACCTCTTGTTGTGTATGTAAGAACTCTTGAATATCTGCATCAAGTTATAGAGCAACACCTGCCTTTGTCTGCAGATGCCTTTTATGTTTACTGCTTCCAAAGGAGCTCTTAGGGGCCAGTTTACATGCAAACCCAGGGTAGGTAGCTCATCAAAACCAAAGCTCTGATTAACAGAAATGTGTACAAGAGGTCTATTATAGGGCAAGAAGTGTTTCAACAGTCAGCCTGTAAATAAACCTAATCAGAAGGCCCCAGAGGGATGGTTTAAATAGTACATTTATTTACACAAGTATCCCACAGTAGTTCAAAGAAATGACCCATTTGCAATGCTTCCCCATCCCCTGGAGAGCACTGGTCTTTTAATGAGATACAGGACAGAGTGGCTTAAAGGATTAAGAACTGAAGTCACCGGGAGTCTGGAGAAGGAAGCAGCCAGTGCCGGAGCAGTAGCAAGCATCAAGACAAAACGCTGTCCTGGGCTGTGGGCACAGAAGGAAAGCAGCCGTGTGTGGCTGCAACTTAAAGCAGGAGGTTTTCCTAGTACCGGTTTGACAGTGATAGGACCGGGGAGACAGAAAACACTCTCAACACCAAGAACTGAGTAAGCTTAAAGTGTTGTGGTGTGCGAGCATCCCTCTGAGCCTCTAGGGAAAGAGCTGTTTTATTGACAAGCCTAATCCGACACCTCAGCTCATTCAGTCGCTCGCTAAGAAATGATAAAGACCCTGTTCAGGTTGCCCCGAGCCAACACCTTGTATCATTCAACTCCTGAGGATCAATAATTGGAGAGAAGTCAGCTATCGACCTGTTTTTTGAGCAAAACTACACCAGAATTATTAATTCACGCACGCCACTGCAGCAGCTTGGAAGTGGTCTTCTCAATGAATGTTTCTTCCTTTCTTCAAAATACAGTTCGAATCATCAATAACCTTTTATCCTTCAAAGAAAAGTTTGTGCTAGGAGAAAAGAACAAATGAGATTATTTCCGCGGCTACGACGTTATCTTACCCTTTAAGTGCTAGGCTGCCAACAATTTAACAAAATAAGCAAAGCCCAGCAGCGCTTCAGCTACTCTCCCTGTATGATAGAAAGATAACGGCCAGCTTATCGCTCACAGTCTGTTCTTTGCAGCAATAATTAACAACAGGGAAATCTGCCACCATAAAATTTACTTCAGAGAGCTTTAAAGTTACAAGGCCTGCCCTGTTCAGCTACAGGTAGATTTGGATGAGTCAAAGCTTGAGATTTTAAAAGAAAGGAGGGAAAGAAATAAAAAAAAAAAGCCAGAGGAAAAAGTACACACCAATAGTGGAAACTGTTTTGCAATTGCTGGCACGATAAATAAATCTTTTCATATTACAGCCCAGTTTCAACAGGCCACAGGATGCTGCATTAGTGTTCAAAGTAGCTAGGCTGGTATGCTCAGAGAAGGAGGAGAAAGAAAAGGGACCTCTTTAAAATAAAGCAGTTTATAGGCATAACCCCCTTTCTCGATAGGGTATATTTAAACGTACTATACTTCTTTAATCAAAGAAGTAAAAAAAGCTTGCCTGATAGCCTAAGAAAAGCATATTATTTGGATATCGAAAGACAGTTCAGCTGCTTATGTATCTGATTATCCAAATTATTCACGTGTGCATTTACACCATATTTAAATTTCCAAATACTAGATTTGGTTTTAAAATCAACGTTGACAAGTAACACATACTCTTCTAGCCACATTCCAGCAAGGTGGAAAATGAGAAACTACAGCAACAACAGCCCAAGACAATCCCTGTGGGGACCACGAAAGTCACCTCTAACAGCAAAGTGAGATGCGGATACGTGGAGGTTAAACTGTGAGCATCTATGAGATCTGACTGCAACAAGACACAAAAGCTGTGGTCTCCAGTGGGTCAGGACACCACCCAGTGCAGGAGGTATTCTGCTCTCTAAACCAAAATTAGCAGAAGACTAATGCTGTTGCTTAGAATGATCAGTGTAATCTTTAGTTCATCAGAGGGAAGTATGCCATATGGGAACAAACCCTGAGGTATATGTTAGCTGTCAGGGGCCACAGCCGAGAGCTGACGTGAGTTGTGCTTGTTCCTCTGCCAGAAGATAGGTTGAACTTGGGTGGATTCCTCTGTTCAGCCACTTGAAGGGATTTCATCTACAGTGTGTGCATTACCTAACAAGGGAATACCTTTGGCAATTTTTGCTGTTTTTCAAGCAGGTCAGTTTCCTGTTATTTCTTCTTATGCTAGCATGGAGAAGTTAATTCAAGAGTTCCCTAATGTTTGTGTTTACAAAGGCTTCCTCATGGTCCCTCCTCCTTCCCTGTCACGCTGAGTTTTGGTCACAGTCCTTCGCTGCGGATTCAGAATTACGCAAGCCATCCGGCAGCGTCGGAAGAGCTGCGGCACAAACACTGGCTTTCGAGGCACTGAGGTGCTGGGAGGACCAAGTACTCATGACACTAAGTACATAAACCTGCAAAGAAGATAACGATCTCTGAAAAGAAGTTAAAGAAGAGGAATACAGTCTGAAGCCCTGGTCCTACCAAGCATCATTCACCACTGGGTTGCACGCACACCGCTGCTTTACAGAGCCTAAAGCAAGAGCACCGACACAGTGGGTATGCGGAAGAGGCAGGTACGTATTCAGGAATGCTGCAGCATTGTTGACAGCTTGAGGTTTTAAAACGCGTAATTTTCCAAGTAGAAAATACTTGTGAGTTATACTCATCTCCCTGCATATGCGGCCAGGGTTGTTTTGTCCCTACCTGCAGCTGCCATGAAATAAATGGCCATCAATTGAAAATTGAACGGTACCACCTTGACACGCATGGGGAGCTTTGTTTGGCAGCACCTAGGGGTTACTATAGCAGGCAGAAAAGCAACTCGCAGTTCAGTCTTCAACTCAAACCATACACCAAAAAATACATCAAAGAATGAAACGGATATCCTAAGGTCATAGCCTTACTCAGACTTTGCTACTCATGTCTGCAAAAAGGCTATAGAACCTTGTCATGTAAGACATTTCAAAGAGATCTTAGTACTGTAAAAAAAAAAAAAAGTAAAAAAATCAAACCTCTTATTCTATTGGCAGGTCTCAAATACTTCATATATGTGCTTCTGCCATCGACTCAAAATATTCCTAATTTATCTGACGAACTCCACCCCTTCACAATCTTCTGCTCCAGACTAAGAAGGAGAAGGAAGAGGATCATTGCACAGGTAGAAAAATGTGCCTAGAGATTGAACTGCTCCCCATGGTAAGATGTAATTTGGCTGGAGGAAAAAATGCGAGCCAAGGGCCATCTGACAATCTGAACCCGACTCTTCCTGGCACTTGTGACTATATTCTGGTATGTGAGAAGTTGTCTGGCCCCGTTTTCCTTTTGCTTTCTTAACTTTCCAAAACAAAAAGGGATTAGAGGAAAGGCGTTCACAAGTGGAAATTTCTGCTGGGTGGATAACTCATCCTGTGCTAGCTCCCTCCTACTCCCAAGGCCAGCCGTAAATTCATGTAACAGAAAAAATATAAATTGAATTTTAAGGTATAGAGGAAGCAATAACGAGTTTTCTGGAACTACATTCAGCACTGCCCCAATTGGCCTCTTCCTGCCAGAAGCTGCGAGTTCCACGAGTCTAAGAAAACACAAAGAGGAGTGTTTTCTTTTACCTGAAAAGCACAGTTTGACGGGCGTTCTGCTTTTCTATCCCTTGCAAATCAGTTTTAAGTTTCCTATCTGTATCAGCAGGAAGCTCTGCCTTGCAGCAGCCTGTGTCGCGCGTGCAAGGGCCGAGCAGCGCATACCGATCTGCGCTCCGACAAGAAGCGAGTTAACCAACCCTTTCCGCAAGGCCAGGAAACGCGGGCAGTTTCACAGCGCTGGTAGCGGTTCCTCTCTGCGTTTCTCCCTGCGGATGGTGGGGTGACAACTCTACGCTTTCCTCCAAGCGTTTTAATTCTGCTCCAGCTCTCAGCCTGATGCAAGGAAAAGAGCAAAGGGTATTCTCCAGGTGTCAAGGCTGACTCAAGATAAAAGACATTTATTTGAGGGAGATACGCACCCCTTGTGCCACTGGGAAGTTTATTGACTTCACACAAGTACACATGGCAAGCAAGTCTCGGGTACGCGTTCACCTCCCACCCCCAAGAGCAAACTCCCTAGCTTACATGAGAGAGAAGTGTATCCAGAGTGCTTGAATTGGGACCTTTCCATCGGAAGCTCTCAAATAGCTTTTTAGGCCACGAAATCTTAGCGTTAAGCACCAGGAGCGGGAACACCTGCAGGCCACAAAGCTGAAAATTTAAAAACCTTCAGGACCTTTCAGCTCCACTGTTTACAAAACACAGGGCGGTAATATCCAGCAAAGCATACAAAGTATGTTTCCTGCTTTTCTGCCTTTTTCAATCTCCCTGCAAGTATTGCGTGGGGAAAAAAAAAAACAAACCAGCCAAAACTTTGCAGAAGGAAGTCTTCCTCAACATCCTTCTCTCTCTACATACTTAAAGCCAAGCCAGAACCTTCCGAGAGAGCCTTTAGATTGATTTCTTTGGAAGAAAAAATAGCAAAACTAATTTGTGATTAGAAGGCACAAAGCTGTTCAGTCAGATGGAAGCATTCCTGAAAAGCGAGGGGAAAACTACCCAATCAATTCATTCAGCTGCCCTAAAGGGTAAACACCCAATTTGAGCACAACCTACAAATCCTGGCTATTATTAACAGCTTGACCAAAAGCAGATGTTTTTTGTAGTTATCTTTGTACTTGTGAAATCTGATGAACTAAAAAAAAAAATGTGTTGGACGGATGCTGACACCAAAGCAAAGAGGACAAAAAGAACAAAGGATTGCTTTGCACTTTTGCTCCCAATGTGATGTTCAGGTCCCTCACTCGGAGAAGAAACTTCGCTAAAAAAGGTTGTTTCAGCTGGTAGCGGACACTCGAAGAAATGAAGAAGAAAAAAAAAAAAGAGACTTTCTGGGTTTCAAATTTACCCAAAAGGCACACATCTTAGCACTCGCAAAACTTTGCTTAGCAGCACATAAAAACCTCCTTTTCAAAATGATCTGTGGGGAAAGCTCCCTTTTCAATTCCAGGAACCTGTAAGGTGAAGACTGCATATCCCTTCTGTCTGCAGCTGTGAGCCACGGCAGGGATATTGCCAAGCAGAAGGCAATTCCCTTTCCCCCTTGCTTTTCCTGAGGAGACCTTCTTTTTCCCCACCTGCCCCAAAAAACCAAAAACTCTCTCCGCAGCAAAGCAAGGCTAAACATTCCTCTTTCTTCTGCCACTTGCAGAGCTGCCTTGGCCAAGTACTTTTTGCCTTTAAAAAGCATTTAGGATAGTTTAGGGTTTTAGTTTCAGGTGGTTTTAAGTAGGAAACTGGGGAGCTTTTGACTTGCAGTAGCAGTTGTGTAAGGACTGGTGGCCAGGATAAAGGATCCTTAGTGGGGAGCTTTGCTTTGCGTCCCCTTTCCAACACAGGTCTCCGGAGACCGCAGGCGGGTGCATAATTTGGGAAAGGCAAAAGCCCAGGGGCTCTTTGGAGGAGATCTGTCTCCGGTAGTTCTCCAGCCATAAAAATTCCTGCTGCTCCTAGCCGAGGGCACAGTAGGTTTACTTTTACGCTTGGTTTAGGTAACTAATAATCCTGATAAACATCAGCAGGGATGATGGCAGGGTGCTCTGAAGGATTAGCTGGTTTGTGTCTGTAAACAGTCAAAGATTTACCAACCCTCAAGCTGCAAACGGGGAGGAGAACCCCCAAAACTGAAAGCCCTTCTGAAAATCCATCACCCCGTGGGCTCAGGAAGTCTGTGCCCCTTCCTGAGGGATGTCATCTTTTTTCCTAGACCTTTCCTTCAACAACACGTACTGATCATTGTCATCGGTAAGGTGGACACTTGGGTGGGATGAGTTAAATAGTATAAGAGCTCCTGTGGACTTACTTGAACTGGAGCCAGACAGCAGCGCTCCTGTTTTGATCCTGAGATCACCATTTTTGACACCTCCGCTGTTAATCATCAGTGTCACAAGCAAGCCTCAACTTGCTTTTTGGTTTTTTTTTGGCAGCGAGGCAATGAGCGAAAACCCCTCCTCTTCCTCTCTCCTCTAGCCCTACTCTCGCTTTTGTGCTCAAAGTGGAAGTTCCGAAAGGGAAAAGCATTTCATTTCTCTGCTGCTAGCGCAGACTGTCTGAGCACCTTTGCTAACAGGACTGTGTTGTAAACCTGTAAAATCTGCCTGCAGACAACGTGCGTACAGTGTTCACTTTATTTACAATATGCATCTATACGACAGACTTTGTATTCTATGAAATCTGCAGGTAGAGTCTAACAGCCCTTTTAATCTCATTTTACATACTTTTCTCAGAGAAAACATAAGGCTCCTTTGCAGACGAGCAGAATGTGAAAGACAATAAACCATTTCGCTCAATGCTAAGCATAAACAGCTACAATGCCGTGCAATCATAAAACGCCATTAATCATTTACATCAGGAAATGCCAAAGTAAGGGTGAACACACACAGCCTTATCTGTTCCTTGTGTACACATGCAAGTTACCAGCTTTACTTAAATTACTTGTGTGCATGACACGCAACGGCAAAATGGGGTTCTGGTCCTTGGCTCTAGGTGCTGACTTCAGACAACTTCAAAAATCTCTGTGTTTGCTCACTGTACGTGAGTTGTAGCTAAATTTGTTTGTATTTGTTTCTTCATCTTGGAGCATTTTTATCAGTGCTGGTTGAACGTCTCCCCTTGAAAGGGACAGGATTTGTTTCTTGTAGAACACCAGGTAAGACGCTTTTGCCCTACGTAAGGCACTTTTGCTTACCTTTAATCATATTTTCAATGACCACCTCTCAAACCCTGGAGAGAAAGCTTTCTGGTAGTGTCTGAACACCATTAAGGCACTTCTTGATCCTCTGCAGGGAGATGCGCAAGTGGCTGCAGAAGTTGTTCTTCTGAACAGGATTCCAGAGCAACTTTTTTGGAGAGATTTTCTTCCACTGCTGCTCTTTTTTTATTCAGAGTGATTTCAGTTTGGGGCAGGGTTTTTTGGTGGATTTTTTTTTTCTTGTTTAGAACTCTGAGAAGAGTTTTCTCCCACATAACAGAAACCATGTCCCGTCCTGTACCTTGCCATTATAGGTAGCTGTCACATAGCCCTTTCGTGAATTTACTAAGCTTCAAACAAAGCCAGTCAGAGTGTTCAGCCAAAGGCCTTACATGGTCTTCTCCGCATCGCGCTCTTTGAGATCTATCCCATGGCACTCATGGGTCCAGTAAATCCTGTCCTTTTGCCATCTCCTGTGGGATACTTCAGAGTTTGCTTTGTCCCCTCTGAGTTGTTTGATCTTTTTTTCTAGGGGGGGACAGAGTGTCTTGAGATGGGAGGTACAGGTGTGAAATTTGCTGACACAGACCTGAGATGCACAAGCCTTTTAAGATGGAGAAGGAGAGCAAGAGAATTCCAGAAACACTGTCACCAGTTAAAAATACCGATAAAGAAAATGTCTTAAGAAAGTCTTTGCTTTTATCTTTACAGGTGAGATGGAGAAGCTGTACAGACAAATCACTGAAACCCAAGGAATTAATCAAAAGCTGAAGTTAGAAGGTACTGTCACTGCCGATCTAAGAATCAACACCTTTAAAAAACATGAATGCTTTGCAGCCTCCACCTCCTGTTTTGTTTATTTATTTACTGTCAGGTTAGCAAGTGAAACTGGCTCAGCACAGGGTCCGACCAGTGGCAGGGCTGGGAGCAAAGCAGCGCTTCCCCTTCCGGCACCAGCGAAGTTCAATCAGATCAGCTGGGACAGTTGCACCATCAAAACCAGCTTGCTGCGTGTTTTGACAGGTACATTAACTGATAACCTGAAAAATGGAAGAGAACGCACAGCTCTTGGATGTAGTCACAATTTCTGCACAGTTCTCCAGAGTGATGGAAGACCTGACAGCTGCGTGTCCTGAGCAAGGTAAGTGCAGCATTAAAGGCAGTTTGCTCCCCAAGCCTCGAGCCGCCAGTGGTGCACAGGGGACGTAGACAAATGCAGAAGAGCTATCTATATCTTTATGGCACTAGCAAATCTGCTTGAGACAGGACAAATGCTCTGTTAGACTGAAGAAAGCAAGTAACAAACACCCAAGCCTTGATTACAACAGGCTATCATCAAGAGAACCACAGAATTTGGGGGGGGAAAAAAAATAAATTACAAGAGGCTTAGCATTTAATGCTCTGAAGTAGTAAATCCACAGCAAATCCTCCTGAAACTAAATATGCCAAAGACATATTTTAACTTATTTTTTAAAGTTCTCTCAAATGCCATCTTATGCTCCCAAACAACTAAGCTCCACCGTTAGGTTTGCTTTCTCACTACTCTGCAAATCAGACTATATCCAGTGCCTCGAGTGCCCTTTCAGCATCCCAAAAGCTCTTTCCAGTAAATAGTAAGCAAGCCATTTATTCGTATTTATCTCCCCCTTTAAACCCAAGTAACCCAAAAGCGTCCAACAGATTAAAGCTGATCTAAGCAGGGTGGGATTTTTTCAGTTAAAGTTTGCTGAAAAATTTTGCGTGTTACTGACGCATAACTTCACCACTTAAAAACAGAATGGCTTTGGAAAGGTTTTAATAGGAAAAAAGAAATACACCTCCCCATTTGTGCACTTTCACTCTGAACAAAAAAAGACAGCGACTCTGGTGATCTACCTAAATGTAAGTTTTTCTTCTCAGTGTTTTAGATTTAAATTAAGTAAAGACTTACTGTGGAAATTAATTAATTTTTCTCCAATGATGCCTTTTCATTTTACTACCGGAGTTCACACACAGCTTTGTATCACTTTCTAGCTTATTTCTTGTAAGACTGGTGTGAAAGCTGAATATTACCGTGCTTGGCAAACTTGATCAAAAGCTCGTCTTGCTCTTTGCAAAAACAAGATTGTTAATGAAAAACAGCCACAGTCCACACGGAAAAAAAAAATAAATATCCCAGCTTATCCCATGAAATGGAAGTTTGATAAACACCTTTGGATGGAAAGAAAACAAGTAGTAGCCAGAACATCACTTACTTCCACAAGAGAATTCCCACTGCAAACGTGACCGAGCTCGTACAGACCGTGGATGGGAAGAGGAGAGCCACACACAGAAAATACACCCTGACCAGTCGTCCCTTCCAAGCCAGGCAAATAAACGTCTGATTACACTACATCCTTGAGAGCACGGTGCTTTACTGGCAGCCACACTGCTACCAGGATAGGGAAAAACACCCTTTAAAAACGAAAACAAGCTATATCAGTAAAAGTGCACTTTTGCAGATAACTGCTTCTACAGCTGGGACTTCTGCTGGCACAGCTATGTCAGTCACGGGTCACACTTCGTCACAGCGCTCGCAGACAGAGCTGTGCCAGCAGAAGTTTGCCATATAGACCTGGTGGGAAGCTCAACAGCGACTGAAATGAATCTGCAAAGTTTTGTGGGTTTTGTGCTGCTGCCAAACTAAGTTTTTCTAACAGCCTGATGATGGGTAGTCTCACTCCTGTGCTGCTGACATGTTAGGATTTCGGCTTCGAAGGACAGAAGAAAACTAAACTTAGCTCGGGAACATGGCAATACCTGTCAGCCATTTACATTGTACTTTATCCTTCAATTAAATACACAAACTAAATTAGAAAGAGCCCCTGTAGGAAGGAAAGATAAAACAGAATAAATTAAATACTGCTGTACTTTAGCACTAAGAGTAGACCGCCCTCGCTTTTAATAGTAAGGAAAGAACAAACGAAAAGTGTTTAACAGGCTTTGTTTAGCAGACAGCAAAGCACTGCAAAATTCCCACTGTTCAGTTAAACCAAACAGTCAAACTGTAACGGGGCTTTTGTCATCTTCAATCATCTTTGAAGACAGCAGGGAAGGAGATTTAATGCCCGAGTTGATGCTCAAACATAAGTTCTATTTGGGTGAATCGAGACGATACTGCGGGTCGTGCGTACGGTGATGTGTATCGTTATTCCAGAGCGCGGAGCAGCAAGATGTCAGAAGCGTGCACTGCCGATCTGCTCCGGAGCAAAATTACAAAATCAAGCTGTAAATAAACTCCCACCACCCTCCGTGGAGGGGGAAAGAAAGCTACAAGCAAGCATTTTGGTGCCTCCGAACTCACTCGCGTTCAATAATGAATAAAGCCGTCCGAAGCGCAGGGCTGTGGAAAGAAGGGCTGCGTACAGGAAGTCAGGTCAGGCTGCGGCGCTTGCACACAGCGCAAAGTAAACCTCCAACCTAAAGCCTGCCTTTATCTTTTGTGAGGTACCGCCAGCACGTGGCCGTACCTAAAGCGGGCTGCGTTTCGGAGGAGCGAAGTTTGGCGGTGCGAATTCCGCCATCGGTTCCTATTTTGATAGGGAGAACGCAGAAATAAAATCACTGGTAGTGCTGTGTTTGTAAAGGCCGTGTTCCACCTTTGTCAGAGCTTTCTGGCCCTCCAAATCGGGATACAGCTTCTAGGAATCCCTCGGGTTGTGTCACAGGGGAGACTTTGTTGTTAGAAATAATGTTTTTCTCTAAAAAAAAAAAAAATTCTTAAAAAAATTACTTTGGTTTTTTTTGGAAAAAAAAGCACCGGTGCAAAAACATCTCAAAGGAATGGCAGAGGCTAAAAATAGACACATTATCATCACTTTCATTATCAGCCATGTCTACACACACAAGAAGTATAACTCCGAGTGACTTCAGGATGAGGTGATTTCCCCTCCACGTTAGTTTAGGTTGTGGGGGAGCATGTTTGTGCTTGGCTGAGCAGCAGAGCGTCACTGAGAGGGGACGGCACAGGTATTAATTTAATTGTAGCAACCCCCCCCTGCTTAAACAAGGCCATCTAAAATTCGTATCAGCGGGCTGGCTCGTAAGAAGTTGTAACTCCCCAAAGCAAATACTTAGCCTTTTCAAAGTTTCAAAAACGGCCTGATAAAGGCTACTCCTCTAAAGATTTCAGAAGGTCAGATAAAACTTGGTGTGGCTGCGAAACGGCAAAAAGCAACCGAGCCCTCCGCCATATTTACCAAGAGTACTTGAGTTTAAAAAGCAAGCCCCAAACTGTTAGAAAAACTCAGTGTTTAGGTGCCTTATTTTATGTGCAAGCACCCCTGCCTGAGCTCGAAGCCCCGCTTTTATCGCAGGTGACGTTCCTGCCATCTTCCTCGTACGGCACTGCTGCGGACCACCGGGAAAAAGCAGCGAGACCCACGCGTCCCCAAAAACACACTCGCCAACCCCGCTGCCGGGTCACACTGGTTGTCCCATGCCGGGATGCTGGCGGGTCCGGCGGGGGCCCGGGGCCAAGCACTTGCGGTTGCCCCATGGCCAGGTTCACCCCAAACCGGGGTTCACCCCAAACCGCGGTTCGCCCCACCGCTGCTGCCCTCAGCCGGGGCCGTGGGGTGAACCGGACATCCCCAAAAACAGCTCGGGGGAGGGCGGCTGCCAACGAGGCCCAGCCTCTACGGATCCCCCCCGCCCCGCAACGGGACCCCCACTCCCTCGTCACCCCCCCCCGGAGGGGG
>VUYV01000601.1:203239-214967 GCA_008711295.1 Anarhynchus alexandrinus | reverse complement strand
GGGGGGGGGGGGGGACCTCGGGCACACGCCGGGCCCTGTCACCGCCCGCAGCCGGTGTCAACACCTGCCCGGGGCGGGGAACGAGCCACCACCGGGCCGAGGGGGACACCACCGAGCCGGGGGGACACCGGCAGGTCCCCGAAACGCCTGAGGGAGGGCAAGACGCCCCATTTTTACCTCATGATTTTGTTGGCGATGGCCAGGAGCCCTCCGCAGAGCGGGAACGGAGGAGGCGGTTGTCATCGGGAGGGCCCCCGGGGGATGTGGCTCGGGGTTTGGGGGACATTTGGGGGGGGGCTGGCTTTGGCCCCCCTCCTAAATGATGGAGGTGAGTGGGGGGCTGCTGGCCCCCAGGGTTGGGAGAGGGAAATGGCTGGTGGGCTGCAGGGCCAGAACCTCTTCTTTGATGGTGAAGGCATCTCCTCTTCGGCATCGGTCCTGTTTGTTTCTCCACAGGCAGCAGCTCCTTTTCCCGGGGAATCTTTTTTTTCGGCGCCCAAATTTCGGTGGTACGGACGGGGGCGGTGAGACGGGGGATGCTCTTCTGGGCAGCTGGAGCAAGGAAGCTGCAGGTAAATGTCACCGCGGCGTCAGAGCCCCTCTTCCCTCAGCCCACACCAAAATCCTTTCGGTGGCCATTTCCGCATTCGATGAGGAGGAACATGGGCCTACCGTTGGGGAAAGATGGATTGAAAAATAAAATAAAAGCAGCAGCCAGGTGTGGGGAGGGATGGAGGTCTTTGTGCGCTGACCTGTGGGACATCCCAAGTGGGAAAATGGTGTTTTTGTGTTTTTTTTTCCGAAAAAAGCACCAGAGTGGTGCAGGGAGGTGTGTGAGGGAGCAGCAGGCAGCTGAGGGGGCACGGGGCAGGACAAGAGCTGAGGCCCAAGAGCTTTTTATTCGAACTTGGTTTCTGCTTGGACTCGCGCTGGACCGAAAATGCTCATTTATACTCCAAGAGCGGGAAGTGCAGAAGGAGCCTCTGCCATAGAGCCGGGGGGGTTGATCGGGAACGGGATTCAGAGGGAGTGACTCACGGGGAACGGGTGCACGCGAAGCGTGAGCCCGTGTTTTCCTCCCAAGGCCAAGATCCAGAGCAGCGACGCTGTGTCTGACAAGCCGGAGGCTCACGAGGGGACTGAGGAGCCATGGAGAAGGACCGTGATGGATGCAGGTCATTACCACATCGCAGGTTAAGCAGAGCCACGGGGTGAGTTGTGTGTCACCTCCGCCACTGCTATAGGAGACATATATGCTTCATGCCCACCCAAAAAGATTTGAATTCACGCTTTTTCACTCCTCACTGAGACTTTTTAACATAGGAGGGTGTTTTTTTCCTCCTGTCACCTTCACGCCATCTCAATCCTTTGCTGGGACACTGAGCATATAGTTACATTGGACCAACCCCTATCGGTTTTGTAACGACTTGTTTTACATATGCACGTACGTCTGATTTAAAAATAAAAGTTCTAGTTCAAGAGCTGTAGTTTACGGCTTATATCTGAACTGCTTAGGAGCCGGTTAAACAAAGTCCTTTTAGATGGATGCTGCTCCTCCAGGAGGTTTGTGGACCAGGCGGGTCTTTTCCCAACCCATTTGCGAGGGGAAAAAAAGCGACGGCAGCCAGAAAAAAAAAATCTCTTTCTTCAATTACTTGGGACTCGCAGCAAAAATCGTTCAGATCCAAACGGCGTGCGTTAACCCACGCAGGTGTTTCGTTCAGGCGGAAACGCGCCGGTTTCTGAGGGAGGCGGCTATGGCCGCCATGTTGGGTCTCTCTGAGGCGGGGGCGGGGGGGGGCGGGGAAGGCTCAGCTTTGCTGGCAGGGTTGCGGGGACAGCCCCGGGTTTGTACCGAAGCCGCCGCTCAGGCTGGTTCAGAACCGAGCTGGAGGTTTTTAATCCGGCCCCGGGAATACCCCAACTACAGCGGGCAGGGGGACCGGTGGGCCCCGGTAGCGGCGGGGTTGGGGGGGGGCCAGCGGGGGGGGTGACACCGAGCGGCACTTCCGGCCGCCGCCGGAAGCTTCCCGTGCTGCACCGCGGCGGCTCCGCAAGATGGCGGCGCCCGTTGGCCGCTGCCTGTGGAGAGGTGAAGGGGTTTCGCTGTCTCTCTCACCGGCGGCTTTTCCCTCGGTGGTGGGGCAGTGGGCGGCCCAGAGGGGCGGTGGGGACAGCCCGGGGGGGGGTGGCGGGCGGCCCCCGGGAAGGCGACGGGAGGGAGGGAGGGAGTCCGGCCCATGCGCTTGTCTGAGGCGATGTGTTCTTTTCCCTCGCAGCGCTGGCCCCGCATCGCGGGTGGATCTTCCCCGGGCTCGACCAGCGCCTGGCTGCCGCCCCTGCCATGGTGAGCGCCGCGCCGTCCGCTCGGCCCTATGCTGCGGCAGACAAGTGAGTGCGTTCCCATCTCTGCGAGCCATTTGTCTTGGCCGTCGGGTGTTAACAATGTCAGGGGGTCCTGGTGGGGGTAGGAGGAGAGCGTGTGCTGTTTTCGGTGTCTGCAGTGTCATGTTAACAGCTGAGCTGGTTATGGTGGCGTCCCATAAGCTGCTGGCTCCTAAAGAAACAGCCTGGAGAGCGAAGGTCTAAGCTGGACTTGCATGGAGTGTTTTCTCTTAGTTTTCTAATAATGAATGTAACAGTTATGGCAAAGGATTTACTTGATATTTTTGATGTGTGCTTTTAGAGGGTATTATAGCTTAGGAGGTACTGTTAGCCTAAAAGCTTGTGAGTTTATGGAATTGGTTTCAAACAGTTCCTCTTCTTGCTTCAGGTTGCTTTTTGTTGTTTATTTTGTCATCTCTTTAAAGTGTTGGCATAAGTGGGAGAAGTAAAATTGACCTCTGTGTAGAACAGTGAACGTGCTGTACATCAAGTGTTCTGAAGTCATGAAGTCATTTCACCATAGTTAACAGAGGAATGGAGTATTTTGCTATTACTTTAATATTTTTTTCCTTGATTTGAGAGCATTTGAAAATAAGTAGGAGGATAAGGATTGGGGCTAGTGTTTCTTTGCTGCATGCAAAACGGTACAGGAAAGGAAGGAGAAACTTTTTTGAAAGGTGGGACTGCCATGATCCACTGTAAGAAGAAGAAAAACCCTGCAGGTGGGGCTCCTTCTGATTATCAGGAAAGTGGGTGGGATTTGCTTGTATTTAGAAGCAGCTTGGGCAGATTACCCACTGCCAGGCTGTGTGAAGGCAAGACCTGTAAAAGTGTGTTATCTTAAACTGGTTTTGCTTTGATACAGTAGCAGGTCATTAACTTGGTTTTATGCTGCATAAATATGGCTGTGTTGTTTGAGGAGCGTAATTGCCTTCAGAGCTTTTGATTTCTGAACGTTTGATTTCTGTCTTGGCCATCTGAGACAAGTAACTAAGTTAAATTTAGGGATGCTATTCATCTTTGTATAGAACATTCCTTGTTAACTAATTGTTACTTAATAAGCAAAGCATGACAATATCTACTTTTTTCTTTTGGAACACATGTGGAAGTCTTCAATTCATGATCTAACAATATTTTTCATTTGTCTTAGAACTCCAAAAAAAGGTTCGCGAAAGACCAAGCAGGAAGAAACAAAAAAGAAACAAGTAACTAGGAGGTGGCCGCTGATGAGCAAGCCTGTGGATGATGTATACTTGACATGGTATTATGAACGGCCATCCTATGATGTGGAACAGGCTGTGGGTATGCTAAAGAAATTTCAAGAATTGGACTTCACTTACCCCAAACAGTTTGTCTATATTAACGTATTCCTAGATATGGCACTACAGAAGAAGGTAGGTTGGAAGTGTATACAGATTTTGATACATTTTTTTTTTTTATTTTTTAACATGGGAAGGCTGTGTTTTAAGTGTAAAGCGGATGCTGCTGTTGGCATTCTCAGCTGCCCCTTGTGGCTTCTCTGATTGTCAGAATAAGTTCAGCTTTTGCAGGTGGCTTTATACATGTATAACTATTAGACATTTCTCATACTCTGAGGTGAAGATGGCACCATTGAGGATTTTGACAATAGGCTATTATGTGACTGAAATTCATGTCTGGACAGAACTGATCAAAGCTTTACATCTGTTTGGCCTTTCCGCTTAAAGATCTGTTACCGAAATCATGTGTGTTTTTTTTCTGGGATGATTGTAATGGGTAGAAGTGTGAAGACAAGCTTCTTCCCACCTCTGTCCTTCCTCTTGTTTGTTTTTGTTTGTTTTTTTTTTTAAAATAATGTTCCTTGAAAGTATGCTATCGCTTGTTTGCCTATGACGTTTTTGATTTAAAGGAGTCTAGCCCAGTTCAGTCTTTCTCTAAAAGTCCTTCTGCTTCCCCCACAAGTAGAAAACAGGCCATGTGAGAGTTGGTTTCTTTGCATGTGTAACTAAATATCCCTTCAGTATACCAGGGGTCCTTTGGAGCTAGAAATTAAGTTCATGCTTAAAGAAATACAGCTCTTGCTCCTGCTTTCACGGGCTATGTGGTATTCTTAAGGCTTAGTGAGCGACACCTTCCTTGTTTTGCATCGGCTGTTGCATCAGAAACATCACTTAGATAAGCTGCAACTGCAGCACAGTTTGTTATTGACTGCACCTGAGCCTGGTAGCAATCATACACTGGAGCTGCTGATCCCAGCCTTTTTCTCTTGGGCAAACTGCAGCATAATTAATTCATGGTTCTTAAGTTTGAGTATATACCAGCCATAAAAAAGCAGTCAAAATTTATGCAGCGTGCTTGTTTGTTATGACCTCTGTGCAAAGAAATTGTGGGTAAGGTTGCTGTTTAGGGCACCAGCTCCACGTAATTGTATAACTTGCCCTTAAGTGCTGATTTCTTTTTTTGTTTGTTTTAATACTTTTCTTTCTTTGCTTAATAGAAAAAAGTGGATCCATTTGCAAGCACTGTTCTTCTTCCACATCGCTTTACAGATGAAATGAATAAGGTCTTGGTTTTCACAGAGGTGGGTAAGCCTGAATTACTTGCTTTATGCATGTTACGTGTGCTCTTACAACTAGTTCCCATGCAAGTACTATACCTTTTCTAGACTGCAAATACTTTACAGAACCCTTAAGTCCATCTAGGATTCGTCTTCAGCAGCATTGTAATGTATTAGCAAGCATCGATTTCCTTCATCGTGATAGCTTTATTTGTATCTGCATAGAGCTAGCCATGCACTTAGGGAGTAAATATCTGCATAGACGTGACTAAGGAAGAGATGATTAAAGATCACTTATAGATTAAAACCTTTGTCACCTTTTTGTGATACAGGCAGATGGTTTAGTGTAGCAGCTGTGTCCAACCCTGCTGTTTTAAGCCTTATTAGACAGTGCAGATTGGAAGTGGGTCTTATTCACAGTAACTTGTGCTGTAACAGGATACCTTTGGGGGAGGAGGAAGAAAGTAGCTTCTCAAAAACCCTAAACAACTTAACAGCCCTTTTCCCCAAATCCTTTGTCTGCTCTCCTAGGAGTTGACTAGTGTGAAATGGTGTGTAGAGCAGTTGTAGCATCTGTCTGAGACTAATTTCAGCCTCTGCTGGTGTCCTTTGCCAGTTAATTATCCTAACAGAATAGAACTACATATATCTGCACGAGATTATCTGAGAGAATTGTCACAGATTTAGTTGGCTACCCTTTGGGTTTAATTTTTGTAAAATTCTCTACCTGAGCTACAAGGTGAGAATCCTCCTGCAGAATCGAGGGCTGGCAAAAGACCAGAGCATTGGTCTTTGGTGCTGTATCTCACAACCTTCTCTCTTCTCTTATCCCACGTGAATTTTGAGTGATCCCATGCCTTGTGAAAGTGTGTATGTGGAAAAAGGTTGAGCGACTGAAACGCTTGCTAGTGCTTTTGGATGGAAATGTGGAGTGATTCAGTTTATTCTTGTGAGGAAAAGCTAATTCTGGCTTTGAGTCGTGAATATCTGCTTGAGACAACATTTTTGCAAAATTGAAGCCTTTTACCTTTCTGTATTTCAGACTATTAAAAGCAAAACTGCACAGAAGACAGATGAGATTAGCTTCTAAATGGTCTTTGAAGCCAGAGTGTAATAGCACTTTCAGAAGTTGAATAGCCTTATTTTACAGCTGGTTTTAGTAGCATGTGCTGTGCTTTTCTCTAAGTTTAGAGTAAGGTGTTGGCTCCATCCAGTGGATGGTTTGCTGTATTGGAAAATACAGGAGATGGAGGTGGGAGAGAAAGGGCTTTTGATAGAGCTCTTCAGCAAATGAGATGGGCTTTTCTCCTCCTTCTCCAGTAGAAATCGACTAAAGAATTGACTATTGCTTCTTGTTGGGACCTGGAGTGAAGTGGAATTGCTGCTCCAATATTAAATCACTAGCATTAGATATTTTAGGTCTTTTGGTTACCTTAAACTGTTCTTTCCTTCCTAACCTGGAAATAGCCTGTTCTTATACCCAGTTGCCCAAGATAAATTGCCTATGCAGTGCTGTTGATACAGACTAATTAGTAGTACAGATATTACTACTTTTTTTTGTTCTCTCAACAGAATGAGGAAGAAGCTGAAATAGCTCGAGAGAATGGTGCTGCTGTTGTGGGAGGAGTTGAATTAATCAAATGGGTATTTTTTTTTAAATTTTTTTTTAAGAAGCATATAAATATTTTAACTTAAACAGTGACTGAGGGGGAGGGAGCAAGAAACCGCATGTGCAGTAAACTCTAGCTTGAAGTTAGCAACCAAAACGAAGAGTGAGAGATGGGTTTCTGTGCTCGGACATGGTTGCAGGTCAACTTGTGTACTGAGGTAATCTATTGTATTCCTAAATATATTTAATTGTTTTTATTGCAGATTTTGGAAGATGAAATCCAAGTGGACTTCTACGTAGCTGTTCCTGCAATAATGCCTAAGCTAATACCATTAAGGAACAAACTAAGACGAAAATACCCAAGCACAAAAAGAAGTAAGAATTGATTCTTCCTTATAAATCTCCAGTAGTGAACAAGATTTAACTCTAGGCGTGACATTGAAATTTTTTTTCTGAGAATGCATAATTACATTGAGTATTAGGCTGTATGTGCCTGAGCCACTTGTTTTGTCTTAAATAAGAGTAGTTTTAGGAATCTAGAACTGTGCTTTTCTCCTACAACAGGCAAATGTGGGATTAGAATCAAGATAAGTTTGTGTGCTGGTTGCCCCTATGCTTGTTAGCCCTTATGAACCATAATAGTATTGTGAAGTTCCCAGGAAAACGGAAACAACTTGAAAAAAAACATAATCACTGAGATAGTTGCGCTGTCTAACTGTTGTGCAACTGTCTGGATCCCAGCTTCATGGCTGTTTATGCTCCTTCTGCCTGTTGATTACTCCTCAACAACAGGGTTATTTATGCTTTTCCTTAGTGCAGCCTGCTCCCTTATCGGTGTGGTCTCTCCTTTTTCATAACGCTCAAGACATTTCCTCTTCAGGTCAGATTTTCACAGCAACAAACAGCGGTCTCTCAATACTTTTGTCCTCCGTTGCTGACTTAACTTTTTTTTAGCTATGTGTTAGGGGTCTATTTCAAATAACAGAAGAAAAAAAAAAAAGACTGTTTTTCAAACATAGAGTCTGTGCCAGCTGTGCGAAAGCGCTGAGTCTCGAATCACATCTCTTACTTCCCTGCCCCAACTGTCTTAACATTTTACAGGCTGTAGGCAGTGTTTTTAGGCTCCTAAAACTGAGAATACTCCAGATACTTTTTGGAACAAATGAAAGCTATATTATGCCATTATGAACTTGGTTTGTAGCTTGCCCAGAGCCAATTTCTCTTGGAGCCATCAAAAGATATGTGGGAGAACAAATGCTTCTATTTGAAGCAATTTAGTGATGGTGTAAATCTGTCAAACGAGCCCTTACAGCTAGGAAACCGCTGTCTTGACTTGTGGGAATGGCTGGATTGGGGCAGTGTGTTCCAGGTAGTGTCTAACCTTGCTGTTATGTAGCTGTAGACTTTGTTTTCAAGGAATACTTGGGGCTTGTTCGAAACCTAACTCAGTAGGTTTTGGTCTTTCAAATTGCTTTAATAGCATTAGGTAATAAAGCTTTGTTTTGTATATACATAAACAGGTTCTTTATTTGAAGTGAAGCCTTTGTTATGTTTCCTACTGTATTAGCTATTTATGTGTGCTGATTAACGAGGAAGGAAGGAAGATAGAAACGATGTAAATAGTGTGTATGAGGACACCTTTGTCTTGTCCATGAAACTGCATTTTTGATTGTTTAACTGCCTTAATTGAAAGACTGAATTCTCTCTTCACTAATATCGCACTTAGGTATGCTAACAAGCATTACTCAGAGAACTTTTTTGCCCTTTTTTTTTTTAAATTAGATTCCCTGGGCCATGATATTCCCAAAATGCTGCAGCTCTTCAGAGAAGGTCTTGAGTACACGGTAGAAGACGAGCGTGTAATCAAGACAAGAATAGCAAGAGTAAGTTGTATATAGAGTTCTTAAGTTTTCTCTACTGAGCAGAACTGAAATTAGTATTAAAAGAGGGGGAAAAGCATGTTTTTAACCTGCGTGTTCCCACTATTTTTTACCATGTTCTTCAACTGACCTGTGAAGTAAAAGGAACTCTTAACTCTTCAGCTAACGCTCTGTATGTTGTTAGTGTATGATCGTAGAAGATGGCTCCGCTAAAACTGAGAGCAAGGCATACCTGATGCGAAGAAGTTAAGGATGCCAAGCATGGGCTTTGTCTTTGCCACTATATTGGCAAGGAATCGTAATAATGAACCAAATAGGATGAAAAAGGTACTATTCCTAGTAATCTTGTGAGTGGACATCTTAAGATAGACATCCACTCCTTTCCTCCTGCTTTCCCCAGCACTCTTTTGTGAGTAAAAAAAAGTGTATTAGATAGTTATTTAAAGTAAATAAACTATGGGTTGTAAGTCCATGGTCAGTATGCACAGGTGGATCAAAAAGTGTTTGCTTTAACCAATAATTGAAGACTCGTTTAATTTTGATAACTTTAGTTCTGGACAGGAACAAAAAGCAAGAACTGTTCGCACTACACCTGAAACATAAACTTAACGTGCACTTTGCCGTCATATAAGAAAATGGGTTATATGAGAGGATCTTTTTTTCTCCTTTTTTTTTTTTAGGCCCTTAATATGTTTTCTGTAATGTTTTTTCTTTTCTTTATTTATTTTCCCTGCTCCTAACTGTGTTTGCTGTTTTCTTTCTGTCTCTTCGTAATCCTGCCTAATTTTTAGTTTAACTGATCCTGGTGCAGAAAGGAAGCGTACAAGATGTTGAACCCCTGAAGTTTTGTGTGGTGCTGTTAGAGATAAGTTTATTAATTCTGCCTTGCTGCTCTGAGTTGTATGTGTGAATTTCAAGGCCTTGCTTGTCTATGNGTAATCCTGCCTAATTTTTAGTTTAACTGATCCTGGTGCAGAAAGGAAGCGTACAAGATGTTGAACCCCTGAAGTTTTGTGTGGCGCTGTTAGAGATAAGCAAGTTTATTAATTCTGCCTCGCCGCTCTGAGTTGTATGTGTGAATTTCAAGGGCTTGCTTGTCTATATGACACTTAAAACTAAGGTTCTTGGGACTATTCTGCTGACGTGTGTTATATATTACACTTTGATACAGGGAGGAAGTATCTTTAGCTCTTTGTAAGTTCAATGGACCATGTGAAATGCCACAAATCCATAGATCAGTCTTGATTTCAAGTATTGTAACTTTAATTTTTGCTTTGGACTGCTAAAACTTTAATCATCTAATACTGTAGATCAGCCTAGAAAGACCTGCATATTAAACTTATTTTCAAGTTTCTTCTTGCTTAGTAAAGAAGAAAAATCAGTTTTTGAATGAAGNAAACTAAGGTTCTTGGGACTATTCTGCTGATGTATGTTATATATTACACTTTGATACAGGCAGGAAGTATCTTTAGCTCCTTCTAAGTTTAATGGACCACATGAAATGTCTCAAATCCATAGATCGGTCTTGATTTCAAGTATTGTGACTTTAATTTTTGCTTTGGACTGCTTAAACTTGAATCATTTAATACTGTAGATCAGCCTAAAAAGACCTGCAAATTAAACTTATTGTCAAGTTTCTTCTTGCTTAGTAAAGAAGACAAATCAGTTTGTGAATGAAGAACTCTGATGTCTTGACAGTATCCCGTGCAGTTGCATCTGGTTCTGCTTAGTGTAGCGTCCTGCAGCTGTGGCTCATTTCTGAAGTTAAAATCATGTCCTGTTCCTGATGTGAGATGTTGGTGTTACAGATGACGTTAGGTTCTGTGTCTAGGCAGCTCAGCCCTGCAGTTTCATGGCATTTCAGAAGATTTGGTGCAGCCAGAGGTGTCACTCTGTACAAGTAAATAAGTTCTTGTGAATGAGCTCTTCATCTTGGATCAGAAACAGTACGATGAGGGTTTGCTTACAGACCAAGTTCATATGTGTGAACTTAATGTCAGTTACGTGGCAGAGGTGACTGTAACACTCCACACACAGTGTGATATGTTTTGTCACACTGTTGTGTGTTGAGTTGTGTGCAGCGGGATGACTCAGTGGTTATGGCTTGTGTGAAATGTCTCCACCCTCTTTAGCTACTATCCCTTACCTGACCTACTTTTCCCACTGTTTGCGCAGCGACGCTGGAAGGAAATCGAGTGCAGGCAAGGCTCTGGGATGCTGTGAGAGCCTTGAGTGGTTATGCGTATCTGCTCGCCACTAAATCAAGAGCTTTTTAAATTTAAATCTTGTCAGTGAGAAAATAATAATTTATGAATTAAACAGAAGCATGAAGATCTATTGCTGTATTCCAAACAGTAGCGTAGATGTTTCTGGGAGTCTGCCAAGCTGGCGTTTCTCAAAGAGATGTTTTCCCTTTAGCGCTGCTGTCTCATGTTGCCTGTTAGTTCAATTATGGCCAGTGGCTTGACGTAATGCTGTACTCCCACATAACTCAGCAGCCTCAGAGGTGTTTTCTTAGTAGTAATTGAGATGTCTTTGAAAAGCCCAGAAGTTGGCAGCAGTTAAGTTTAATTAGTAGATCTGAAGTTATGAAACTGAGAATGTAAAATGTTCTTTTTAGGACATGGAGCTTAAAGCAGAAGAGAAACAAATGAGGACACTCGGGATATCTCCTTCAGAATAAACCTATCTGCAGAGGGCAGCATAAAGTCTTTTTGGGGTTTTTTTTTGAGGGTTTTGACGTTGTCTTGAGTCCAGGCCGGGTGCTGTTGATCATGACAAAATTTTCTTTTTCCCGAGTTGGAGTTGTCTTCAGAAAAATCAAGAGTCCTGATGTGACACCAGGAAGGAATTTCTAATGTATCTTCCTATCTGTGCAGAGAGCTGCCTGCAAAATGGTTCTTCTGTGGAAAAGAGTAAGATGGTTACAGGAGGTGAGACTTCAAGGTTTACTCTGAAGGATGTATTTTCTGGGAAGGGACACGTTTAGAGGAGCGCAGTTTTATTAACAGGGTTAGAAGTATGGAGAGATGTGTGCTGAACCAGAGATCTCTCAAACTTGGTACATAAAACATACAGGTGCATGGAAATGAGAGTTGAGGCAGGAAACAGAAATGCCAGTTTGCAATAGAAATAACATCTACCTCCCTTGGCTGTTAATCGAATTGAAGGCCTGAAGTGTCAGTTTCCCTTGAAAAAGAAAAAAACCAGAAGGCTAATGGATCCTTATGTTTGAACTCTTTAAAGGAGGGGGAGGAAAAATCCCAGAGTTGAGGTAGAGCTGTTAACTCTTGCCATTCTGAATGCTTGAGAGTTGAA
>VUYV01000601.1:18751-197724 GCA_008711295.1 Anarhynchus alexandrinus | reverse complement strand
TCCATGCACTTTATGTAAAAAGTAGAAATTCCATGTAATATGTTAGAATGGGAAAGAAAAGGGGAAGAAACTTTATAATTTTAAATGATTCATTTGGTTCTGCAGAAGTTCTTAATACCTTCCATTTTAGACGCTTGTGGTATTTGATTTGATCTGTTTTATGGTCTTTGACAGCTGCTTCTCGAAGCTTCTTTCCTCAAATACTTTATTTTTCATATGATTTTTGAAAGAAACCAACACGACCCTTGTACATATGTATTGACTTTTAAGACTTTACCTCTTTAAGGCTACATGTTGTTACAGAGCCATAGGAATTTAATGTTACGAGTACAAATATGGAGCATAATGATGAGCGTATAATCATGTATAAAATACTTTTTTCCTCCAAGTCATTTGTGTAAAGCTGTTAACGGGATTTGTAACTCCTTAACAGAGAACACAGAGAAACAAATTCTGTCCAAATGTAGAATAAATATGTACCCAGTGCTTTCAGATTTATTAATCCAGGCTTCAAGTATCACCATGGCTAACTTTGCATTACCCTTTTTCAGCTGGATATGCCTACTGAGCAGATAGTTGCCAATCTGAAAACAGTTATCCATGATATCTGCACATTCAAGCCATCAACTTATGGTAAGTAACTGTTCCTCTAATGTAGTAGTTGAAGTAAAGCAAACAAAATTAAGAAATGAATGTTCTTTACTGCGTTGTCATTAAATGATGTCACTGCTTTGTCTGCGTTGGGACAGGAGGAGGGAGCTGTTAGGCAACTCGTTAAATCAAGACCTAAGAACTTGACAGCCTGTAAGGGCATGAATAGTATCTGCTCTCATTTATGTGAGCTCTTCGTTGTGCTGCAGCACTACGTAAGTGTCTGTGTGAGGAAAGAAATGAGATGTTGTACGAAACTCAGTTTGCAGGCTTGATGCTTAAATGGATGAAAGCCATACAAGGAAGTTCTTATGAGAAATAGGGGTCTTCAGCATCTGTGCACGTTGGTTTTACCCCGTTGACATGGTGCTGTTGAGGCTCGATGCAAAAAAAAATCCGAACCTGGAATCCACCCGCAGTTGCCTTAGGTAAAACCTATGCTTCAGTTAACATCGAGACTGAGTTAGCAACTGTTTGAAGGTATACCACCATTTTCTTTTCTGTAACCAAAATACTTTTAAAATTTTTGCTGCTACGAAGGAAAAGCTGTTAATCTTTTTTTTAATTATTATTCCTTAGCAAAAGGATCAGCTTACAAAGGAGTAAAGGTGTGAATTCTGTGTGATGTGCCTGTGGGTTCTGCTCACAGAATGTGAACAAGTAATGCACTCTCTGCTCTTCGTCATAATGAAGCAAACTTTAAACAAATGTCATCTGCTTAGCTGGAGTGGAAATGGTGATTTATGAACATAGTTTTATGGAAGAATAGCCTTGTTGAAGCTAAGAAAACAATTTTTTATATTAATGTTGGCTTAATGTCTGCAAAAAGAATCATCTTGCATCTCTTCCAGCGATGCTGTTAATAGTAACTACTGTACAGAGAACAGACCGTGAAAAGCCAAGTACACATGCTTTGAGAAGCATTTCAGCCCAAATAAAAAGTATGAGGGGCTGGTTGACTTGCAATATGAGTAAATAGAAGCAGAAAGCTATGGTATTTCTGTCCTTAACAAGTTTATACGTGAACTACACCAACCTAGTTAAGGGTGACCTCTTCTGGTCTGATTTTGCGGTATCAAGCCTGATTCTTGTGGTGGGTCTTCTACTGGCTTAATTAAAAATATTTGCCGTTTGTAGGAAGCATACTCGGTAATTAACGTATCTTTACAACAATGGAGTCTAGATATGCTTGCTAACAATCAATCACTTTGACCAACTAGTTACAGTTCCTTAGTTCCTTTTGGACTTTCCGTGTGTAATGGCATGTCTTCATGCAGCTGTGTGGTTATCACTAAAATGTCACTCCTCTGCAAGTCACTTGATCTAACGCAAGACTAAAAATACCACCAGGCAAATGTTCTCAGGGTATAATGTAGATGTATTTAATCTTCCATAAAGAAATCTGACTATTTCTGTAGTTCTTCTTGTCAAAATGTTCCCTCAGCATTTGACGGTGGGATCCTGAATTAGGAATGGTTTCTTTTGTGCCCTTAGTCATGTAGGAATATTTGGGTGATGAACAAACTTCGCCCCACATATCTTGCCAATCAGGACTGCTTCCCCAAGTGAGTTCAGTTCACCTNTTTTTTTTTTTTTTTTTTTTTTGAGGAGTGTGTGTGTGAAGCTTTACTTGTATGTTCTTAGGCCCAGGGGCACCAGTGATGTCAACAGCTGGTGAGGTACCAAAGCAATGAGGTAGCCATCAAGTTGGTACCTTTTACGGTGCCAGAGTGGGAACTGTGTTTTGAACTCAGTCTGCCAGGGTGGATGTTAAACTCTCTGTACTGAAGGGATGTGTCTACAGCTGCAGTTCTGATTCTGGTCATGTGCTCGACACAGTACGGATTAGTACTAAGATAAATCAGCCTGGAGACATGAAAAGTGATAGAGTGATCAAATTGGTGGTGTTCTTTGTTTTCTAGGTCCTTTTGTGCAGAAGTTGGTTATTAGATCTTCAACGAGTGAAGGTTTGCTATTGAAACTTGATGGACTTCTGCCTCAGGTGGAGAAAGTAGAAGAAGAAGGAGAAGAAAAAGATGCAGAAGATGAAGAAAAAGATGTCCAAGAATCTGTTAGTACCTGATGTCTTTCCTTGTAGATCTGGTGATCAAGTTTGGAAAGCAAATGGTGTAATTCAAATCATACTATATGAAAAGAAGAAATAAATCTAACTTGTGAATTTCACTTGTAAATTTTGTGTAACAAGAAACATTGTCACAAACAGGAGTCTGTTGTCAAAACTGAAGACATTTTAAATTCCTTCTCTTGGTAGCCGAAAGCTCCCTAGTTTGTGTCGTGTTTTTTCTTTGCACGTAATAGTTCTTACTTTAATAAAAGTATTTCTGTAACTTCTGAAGTATTACCATCCATTTTCCACAGTTACAGCCAAAAAGGCCAGCACATGTTATGTCCATAATGCTGGGCTTTTTCTCTGGGAATTGCAGAATGTTCAATACTTTTGTGGTCTTGATTCGGTCCCCCCAGAGCAACTAACGCAGCTACTTGTGGAAAGCTGCTGTATAAATCACAAATGAAGGAAACTAGTTTCTATTTACCATTCCATTTTTCTGTGAAGTCAGAGATGGTGTTCCTTTTGAGTGGGTGGGAGTCACATTTGTATGATGCTTGTGATACCTCACTTTGTTTTTCATTTAATCTGCATACCTAGATACTGGAGGGGTTTACAGAGGATTACTGCTCTGCTACTTTGAGCCTCTGAATGCAGGTCAGTCTTCATGACAAATTCTAATAGGTGAGGTGTTTCTAAGCAGAAATGGGATGTATTCTGTGGGAGGAGTGATCGTGCACCTTATCTTTCAAATAATGCTATTTCATCTATGCGTAACTGATGCAATGCCCCTCAGAGACAAAGAGCACGTACATAACGGGAGCTGTGAGTAGGTAGGAGCTGTCGGGCTGTGGTCCTGTGCTCGGTTAGGCATCTTGGAGGTGCGCGAGGCTCTGTAGACCTGGCTAGAAGACACTGGTTTTCTAGTGGCTGGTTGGAGGCTCCCCATCCCCCTCTGCCAGTGTATGGGGGGAAAAGAAAAAGGCTGGGGGGGATCACCTTTGTTATCTACCTGCTTAACTTTGTTTCTTGGACTCTTAGTAGCTGTGCGTACGACTTAGATTTGCTGGAAGACCTTGAAAATGAAGACTTTAATTGAAATGGAGGTCTCTTCACAATAGCAGAGTTTGACATAAGTGGTAGATTCCCAATAAATGAGTAGAACTCTTGTTGGGGTTTGAGCTCCTATAAACATGTCAGGAGGCTCGACTTGGCAATGGTTCCATTTTTTGCACAGTTAGCTTTTTGTTCTTTGGGGGCGGTTGGTGTGGGTCAAACAGATATAAACCAAAACCCCTACCCTTTTTCTCAGTGGAGAGTCTTGAGTGTGCTTGTACTGTGATCTTACCATTCCGTCTGATTTAATTCAGTCTGTGGCAATTGCTATGACTTCTTATTTTGCTTACCTTGTGTTCCTCCAGCATAGTTCTTAAATATAAACTGGAGACCAGCATAAATATCCATGCATCTTTTAACTGACTGGTTAAAAATAGGTGGATTTGCTTTGCTGCAGAATTGCTTTCCCAGTTTTTTCCCCGTTGTTTCCAGCAGGTGGCATTCTTGTTCCCTTCTCTAGAGGTGTTGGGAAAAGAGTTTCTCTGCGGGTTTTTTCTTTTTTTTAGACTTTGTTGCTAAATATATGTAAGTAAAGCTGCACCCTAAAATGTAAGATGCTTCCAAAAAGGACTGGCTATTTACAAAAGGGATCAGCTTGTCCAAATCTGGAAGGGTGGTTTGTGTTTGTGGCTTTAAATCATTCCTATTACTGGAGGTAGGGCTTATTTTTCAAAGAGGTTACCCATATCTGTCTGCGTAGAAATTCTTGTACCTCCCATGTGAAGCGTTTGGCAGCTCTCAGTCAGGGTGCTTGACAGGTGACTGTCAGGCCGTGCTGCTGTATTTTTGATTGTGAGGTGCTCTGCTCAGAGTTTCATCCGAAAATTCTCTTTGGGTTAAAGGAAGGTTTCACACTGACTTCAGTAGACTTACTAGGTAGTATGTGGAAAAAGCAATGCCAGTGCCCTTGAATAGCCATCTAAACACATTTTTTTTTACCTAAGGGCTGTGCTCACATGCCTAGTAGAAAGAAGAAAATTAAATCTGTTGCTTTTCAAAGTGAAGAGTTGATGTGACTGGCAAAAATAGTTAAATGCGTTCACTGATGTTAACTGCCCTAAACATCCCTTTTGGTCCAAATCTTGCATCCGGAACTGGTGATGAGGAGGCTGGTAATGGTAGTCATTTGCAAGTTTGTTTAGAATGGATAAAGTCTTCTCTTCCCCCCACCCCACCCTTCCTCTGTTTTGTAGAAGTTAAAGTTGTAAAGTAAAGTTTTTTCAGCTCCCTAATACTGATGTCTTTTAATTTCTAGTCTGGAGCACCAGGCAAGTTTCAGAAGATAGGTGAGGGTAGGTAATCGAGAAATAACAGGGTTTTTTTTAACGTGTTTTAAATTTGTGGGTTTTTTCTCCTCCACCCTGTGCCTTAAGTAATTGATTTTACTGATTACAGATGGTTATATACTGGCAAGTCTAGTCTATGCCAAAATGGAATGGGGTAGCAACTTAATCAAGTCTGCAGCAGAAGTCTTGATTACTTATGACACTGCTACCCTAGATGGTTTTTTTTTCTAATGGGGAAAAAAAAATTAATCATGTTGCATAAGCTCCTCATCTGCTTCATTAGCCCAAGCACAGCATCCTCTGCAAGTACATCACTTACGCTGTAACCTTTTTCTACTTGGAGTTTGTGCTGAGGACGCGTGCTTGTGTGAATGGAAAAGATCAAGCCATGGGGCTGCGCTTTGTTTTGAGGACCTGGCTCTTAACTTACGTGCCTCTCGAATGGATCACGAGCAGTTGATTAACACTCTGAGTTTTAGCAAAAGGTAGGATATTGTTTTACAGGAATGTTGCTTCACCCTGCAAATAACGTTTTGTACCTGTGTGTAAGCAAAAAGTGGTTTTATTACTAATGAATTACATATACAAGGAATATTATGAGATATTAAAGTAGTTTTGTGTTGCAACTCAAAAGGAGCAATGTAAACGTAAGTTACCTGTTGGTTTAGAGAAGCAAGGCTTGTGATTTTGTTTGCTCAGGTTTCTTGGTCTCTCTTCCATTTTTTTTCTTGGCTTATTTCAAAGACTTTAGTATCCATTATGGAAAAAAAGTAGACCTGCCCTTTTGAAGATGGGTGGCTTTTAAAAAAAGTGATGCTTAAGCATAAATGTACAGCTGAACTTAAATCATAAGCTCTCAGATGGCTGAGTGTACTTCCAGAGAATAAAAGTGTGGAATAATAAACATTCCTGCAGAAATCTATACTTTGAAAATTTGAACACTATGGCAGTACTGTGAATCTGAACTTACAGAAGCCAGGTGAGAAAGCAGCTCATGAACTTAGCAAATTTTCAGCTACCTTTTTTCAGGTGTAATCCTGTGTTTCTGAGTACGTGTTATTATGCTACTAATTGATAAAGTAATAATGCCCCTGGTCTGTGTAATACTGAAATAGCGTTATACAAGCTGTTGAGTATATTGTGATGTTTGTCCTGAAATGCTTGATTGACACACAGGAGAGATGAAAGAGAGGAAGACAACATGAGATTATTCCCCTTTAATAAGCTTAGTCCCAAAACATGCGCAATGGGAATTGGACGTGTGGTTCCTGTGCCAATATGCCTTAGAAACCAGTTTAAATGTTACAGTAAGCGTAACTAAAATGGCATCACTGGCTTCTAGAAATTAATCCTAGTGTACTCATTGCAAAGTGTAGAGTTGTAATGCTTTAGTGGTTTCTGATTAGTTAGAGCAGTATATAAATAGGTTATCTGTCCTGAACTTAAAGTTCTTCTTCTAAGTCCTGTATAATAAGAGGCGCCCTTTTTACCAGGCTTCCTGTTAATGAGTACTTAATACTCCTTTGGTAGGTAATTAGAGCACAGATCTTCTATCAAAAGCAAAACGGCAGTAACTCGGGACCTGGTTACCCAAATACGTGGTGACGTGAGAAAGGACGCGTTAGAAGGCATTAACCAGTCCGTGTTACCTGCAGGAAGTGGAAACTTATTTCAAGTAAGTTACTCCATAGCGAAAGGTGCTGTAGACAAACACGTTGTGCATACTTGGGCATGACAGCACATTCTCTTGGTTCCTGCAGAGCAGCTGACAAGTTACTAAATGTTATCTCCTGTTAACAAGCCATACCTTGGTGTGCCCGCTTGGCCCTCAGGAAGAAGGGGGAGATGCCTGGGAGCATGGCTGGAAGGATGAGACCATCTTCCCATATACCACAAAAGTGACAGAAGGCCGATCACTGTGCCCTAGTTCTCTCCCAAAGGGCTTTGTGTTTTTCAGCACGTTTACCCTTCATTCTCTCCTGTCTAATTCTTAGCAGCACAATCCAAGCTATGCTGAATTTGCTTGGCAGCTTAATTTCGACTAAAAATATTTAGTGGGGAAATATCGGGTTACAACATTTGAGGTCACAGCCATTATGCCTCTCGGAGCGTGCTCTTACTGATGGTAAGAAAGGAGGAGTTGATGTATGGGGCTTGGAATCCCCACTATTTATGAGTATTGAAAAAGTTCAGCGAGGTTCCTTGTGGAAAAAAGGGAGTGCTGCAATACATTTAGTAATGCAGATGATGTATGATTGCTTTTAAAATCATCGTGTACGAAACTGCTGTTAGTTTAACTAAGGAGAAGCAGGCAATGAACTCGAATTCACAGTTAGTGCATACAGAAACGTTTGCCCAAACAAGGAAGAAATTGCCATAGAGGCATGCATGCAGTTGTGGGGAATGAAGGGTTTAGGCTGACACTCAACCTAAACCTAGACTTGTATGGGAATTATTTGCACTCAAAAAACCTTTGAATCTGTATAGGTCAAACTGAGTTCACGGCGCTTTTGCTGTAAATTATGGCATGGAGGTAAAGTTAGAAGAGCAGGACAGGGATGTTACAAATGCCACATTCAAAACTGATGCAGGAAAGATAAGCTTCTCCGTACCCCCTGGGGGGTTTTCCAGGGTGCTATCAGTTAGAAATAGCACTAGCCCTGCGGTTGCTGTTCTGCTGTACTGTAGCTGAGCATATTCTTGGAAAGGTCAAGTAAAGGCAGCCTGGTACACCTGAATTTAACTTGTCGGGTAGAGACATGGATTTTAATTTTCCCTGGGACGGAGCTGCCAAGTTGTGCTGTGTGTCTGTCGCTGCTCTGAAAGTTAGGCTGGTCTGAGTTGTCGAACTGAGTGCTTCATTCAAAGTGTACAAAAATGCTTGGCTCAGCACAAAGCCCATCCAGAGGATGTCACTGGTGAAGTTTGTTTAAAAATCCAATTGTGCCTACAAAGGGTAAGATGTTTCTAAAAGTTGAGACAGGCGTTATGAATGATGACATTCATATTCCGCAGTACCGTTGGTATTGTCAGCCTCCCAACTTTGGGTGAGGCTAATACCGTAACCTAAATCCTGTCCGTATGGTAGAACTTGCATTGACTTAAATAGGACAGAGGAAAAAAGTGGTTGTTTCTATCTGTACGTCAGCTTGCAGGTGACTAAGGGCTTCATCCCACAACTACACGAAGGGGGAGTTGTTAGAGTGAATTCTGGACATTGTATCTTGTAGGGCTGATGTTCAGTGCATGTGCAAGTGGTTTTAATGTTGGAGGGAAGTGCTATGACATTGAGGTGGAAAGCTGGTTTGGGAGGAGAGCAGTGTCCTTATTTCCTAGCACTGTTCTTAGAAAATAGGATTTTTATGCCATGAGGATAAGCAGCATGGGAATCAGTCCATAAGGGATTAGCATCCTACTGGGAGGAGGAGGCCTCATGAGAGACTTGATTTAGGTCTGCTTGTTGACTTTTAAGGTTTAGTACCGTCTTACATCAGTGGCCTTCAATATAAGCTGTTTGTTTTTAGGGTTACCTTTACCCCTAGTGGGTAGTGTTCTACCCCTTAGCGAAGGCAAGCGCTCTTTTGCGAAGGTTTTGAGAACAAAGATCAGGCTTTCTGCTAGAACTGCCTGTGAAAAATGTGAAAGTAATGGGAAGAGTACTGAATTTCTTAGAGTCAAATCCTGTTAAGTTAAACATTAAGTTCTTTAGCTCCAAGAGTACTTGGAAAACAAGGGGAGGGAAACCCAGTCTTCCCAAATTGCCAGGTACTGGGAAATGCTGGGTCAAGATAAACTATTACTGCACATGGTGACTGTGCGTTACCATGTTGTTTTGGTCGCTGGCAGAGCTAGACAGGTGTATGTCAGGGGCTGTGGCACTTGGAAGCTTTGGTGTGATCCTCAGTGGGGTTGCAGGTCTTTTCGTGAGCCTGTATGTTGTTCTAGTGGGCATCTTTAGGTTAGAAACCTGTCCTGATGGTATTTATTTGCAGTTGGAGTTGTATAGGTCTTTATGTTGTTCAAGTGGAGAAATACTTGGGGGGACTGTTTCCTCAGCCTAAAGAAGGCATTTAAAAAAAACAAAACAAACCCTAACCTGAAGTGAAAATATTTTCATTAAAAAGGGTAGTTAGTAAAAACACTTTGTTTTTTCCTGAAAGCTGCATCTTGCCAGCAGGAGGAGTCCTGCGATTACATTTCTAGCAGCATGCACTGAGTCACTAGGCGGAAATGAAAGAGAAGTAAGGCAAAACTTTTTTCTTTAAGATGCCCCTTGTACAAAGTCAGGTAAACTTCATTTCGCAGCATTAGTAAAATTGTTTATGAGAAGATAAATCTGGAAGTGACCTGTACGCAGGCTAGCTACTATTTTTAGCTTTTTTTTTTAATAGCTTTTAGGAAAGATGGCATGCTAAAAAGGTAGTCAGTGACCTTATGCTAGAGGTGCCCTGTGAAAAATAAAGCTTTATTTGAGGGACTTGGAACCATTGTAAGCATGGTTCCTGTAACACAGCTTTTCCAAGCACACCTGCTTTCGGCTCCCAAGGTTTGTTCGGGATGGGGATGGATTTTGGGGACTGGGACAGTGAGATATAAGAACATCATCCTGGTAGAAGCTAAGTATACACGTGCCATGTAGTAGAAAGACATTTACTATTTCTGAGGTTTCTGGAAATGCCAGCTGGAGTTACTGCCAGCTTGCTGCCTGGTGGCCTTAGTATTTTGACTGCAGTTCTGCTGGAAAGCTGCGCCGCTTGAGTGCGGTCAATCTTATGCTTCCCCAAAACTAAAGACCGGGTCTGTGTGTGCTGAGTAGCATGCCTAAGTGCACATCTGCATTGGCTATACCAAGCTGAAAGGCAGCCACCCCTGCATAAAGAGAAGTGAAGTCATTTTGTGCTGGGCGCTCGGTTTGCGGAAGGGTCACTCTTCTGCTTCACAAGCGCTTTCCAACAGGATTGCGAGTAGAGGAGATGGCAGTGAAACCACGAGTTGTTCATATTTCAAGAAAACTAGTTTTAATATGTTTGGGTTTGGTGAGTTTTCTTTGTTTTGTTTTTTTTCCAAAATCCTTATCAGCATCCATTGTCAATGGATAGTGGCTTGAAAGAGATAAATTTTTTTAATGGCCTAATCTCATTGTGTTTTAAAAATGCTTATTAACAAAATCTGTGGTATTACATGTAGTGCATAGAGATGGTGTCTTATTCCTTGCCTGTGTGCAGAGACATTAGGAAAAGATTGAATTTCCTTTATTTTGGTAGTGATTTGTGGTCTTGGGTGTTATGTGAAGGGGTGAAATATCTACTAGACGTAGAGCTTCCAGACTCTGAGATGCAGACTCTTCTTAAAGTGTGTCAGAGTGGCCTTCAAATGGTCATTTCCTTTCCAAAGCCTTTGTAAAACAGATGTTGTAAGGGCTACCTAGCAAGTCGGAGATCTTAGAACTAAAGTCAAAGACAGGCATTGTATGCTAGTGTGTGTGTATTGAGCTATGGACACTTAAGTATTTTAAAAGTATGTTTTAATGTTTCTGTGGGAAATTGACCAAGTGGGGAGAAGGTCAAATTAAGAATCTTGGAAGAGTAACTTTAAGGCATCGTGTTAAAAACACATCAGTCTTCTCCGAAGACATGTATCGGTAAATAAAGCAGTTCTGCTTACCTATGTCAAAAGACTGACCGAAATACAATTCATAGTAGTCAAAGATGGCTAGGCTGGATCAGGCTTCATGCTGCATGAGAGAGAATTTAATCTCCTAGCCTTATCACAGCATCAGAATATTACGGAAGGAAGTTGTTTTCTCTTTGGCCAGATAAAACCCGTTCAGTTCTTGATCTCACACTTAGATTAGAAGAAATCCTTTCTTTTTTAAATTAAAGAAATAAATCCTTCATCCTTCCGGGTAATACAATACCATCTGTAAACAACCACGAACACATTAAAGTCAAGCCAAGCTTCTAGTCAACGACAGTGTCTTAACACGTTAGGGAATGAGTGTTAAGTCCTCTCCCGAAAAGCTTGTGCCACTTCATATGGCGTTTGTTTACTTTTCATATAAGAACTGTGAATTACTTATTGCACAGTTGCAGCCTCTGGCACGCTATTGTTCTGTGCCAAGCAAAACATCCACCGGTAGAGATTTTCATTCAACTTTGACAGGGTTTGCTGCTTGGAATTCAGCAAAGCACTCTTATCAAAGACGAATTTGTTTTGCTCCTTAATATTGATAAGGAGACTTGCACCTGGTGTGCACTTTTTAACTCCAGGGAAGGGAAGAAGGTACAGCGTAATTTTATTGTTTGTGGATTGTTTGTACCTGTAGCTATTTCTTCCTTTACCCTCAATTTTCTCTATGGAGAAAGTCACCAACTTTTTTTTTTTTTTTTTCCCCGGGGTTGCAAAAAGCTCTGGTCAGTGTCACCGCAGCACTGATACTCACTGAAGAAAGTCAGTTTGTTATACCACTCTCTGGACTTCACCAGATCAGCTTATTCTTAAAGAAGACGGAGCAGAAATAGACCAAGATGCCAAAAAAAAAATTCAGCTATGGTGAAATTCTGCTCACAGGACAGGCTGGAAATCTTAACGATAGAAGAAGGAAGAGCTGTGCAGAAGGTAGATTCTGGCCTCCTCTTTACATTTTTCCACAGAAGAGCAATGACCAGAAGTTAGAAGTCAAAGCGATTAAATGTAAATGATTTTTATACATATTAATTACATAACTCATTTCTGTAATGTAGCAGCCTTAAAGAAAGGAGTGTGTATTTAGACCAGGTAAAATTTGGGAGAATTTTTAACTGTGAGAACTGAAGCGTGAGGGATTCTGGAAGTGAGGAATTCACAGAAAAATCTATTTCATAATTGTCTACTTGTCATGGTTTTTTAATTGTCCCAGAAAGCAGCTGGCTTGATACAAGTAGAGGACTACATCTGAGTCGTCTTCTATCTGACAAGTTCCTATATGAAAATCGCAGTCTTCTTTGGAAAGCTTAACCCACAGATTTCCAAGTATGGACCACGTGGGCTAAATTCCAAGAAATTCACAAGATCCTGAGAGGAGACCTCAGCCAGCGGAGCTGGAATGAGACAGATCCTTTTCAGAAACGTGTTTCTTCAGCTATTCTGTGTAAGTCTGTGCCAGCACATGTCCGGCTTTCAACGAACAGAAGTTATGTCTGGCTCAAATCACTCAAACCAGTGATTTGCATGCCAAACTGAGAAACAGATCCTTAACACCAACCTGCAGAAAATTGACCTCTGCCTGGAGGTTTGATAAAAGGATGGTTAAAAACGGTTTATTCCTGCAACCTCAGTGACTTTTTGTGCCGCTAGTTCCAAGATCTGTGGCTGCAGTTGACAGTTGGGTCGTTGCTTTGCAAGATGCACCCTTCAAGCTTTCAACCTTAGAACAATTTCATATTTCCCTACACAGTCTGAAGCTTATTCTCTAATCTTGTCTGCACTTAACTTGTAAATAGACTCAAAACAAAAATTCTGATTTTAGTATTGAATTAGGAGTTTTAAACAAAAAAAAGCACGTGAAGGACACAACTTCACAAAACTCTGAATTCCTGAAACAGTGTGGGAGGCCTCGGTGCAAAACTTGAGGAATGTTTTCTTTTTAGTGCATATTTTCTTTTCCAGAGGGGAAAGCTCTTCGTTCATCTTGTAGAATGGGTAAATTTCCAAAACTGTGTAAATTGTGGATCTTCAGTTCTTCTGACTTTAACAGCTGCTTTGGAAAAGTGTTAACATTAATGTAAGTCTCTTTTACGGTCATCTCAAATGATTTAAAACCTGTAACACCATCTGCCCTGACAGATAGTGGTGAAATACCCGTAATGTCCATGTGATAGAAAAATCTCCTTTTTCAGACCTGGTGAGACCAGAACGGTGTGAATTCTGACAAAAAAAAGTGTTTTGCTTCTCTGTGTGGGTACATTGGTGAGGCAGGAAGGTATTGACTTCAACCTTTGTTGTTCTCCTGTGTTGTACCAGGACTTGTGTTATGGTCTGAAATAACTTTATGTAGGAATGGATTTCCTTGTGGATTGCATATCTTCTGTTGCTCCGCTTGGACCTTTCTTTTCTTCCTTGCTGGCTATTAACACATGCCTTAAGGAGCTGTCTTGGTTGGCTTTGAGGTCTCCTGAACTTCCTTCTTAAATCCCTCTGTTTCTTAAAGGACTTTAGGGTTAGTAGCGTGTAGTAGTAGGGCCCAGCAGGACATAACACGGAGGGAAATGCATCACAGCAGAAGAGCTGGAGCTGGTGGGCACAGGCAAGAGCTGGAATAAAGAGTATTACTGAGGGGGTGACTCTGGTAGCAGATAGACCTTGCTGATTGGGTATGAATGTAGATATGATTAATAAAAAAACGCAGGTCTGACCTTCCTCAACCTGATTTCATTTGTTCAGATGGTTTGAGGGTGGAAAACAACATTCTTACCAAAGGAGTTGGATGCTGGCAGTATGTCTTGCTCTCCGATCCCAGAAAGCAAAACTTTGTTGCTTTATGGCTGTGTAGGGTGTCAGCAGTCGTGAACTGTGCAGTGGGACCTGTTGGAAGAAGGTTGGAGAAATGACAAAGGCAAACTGGTGGCATGGGAATGAGGCAGGCTGGCACTCCGGAGATGGGGAGAAAAGGAAGAGGGAAGGAGAATGAAGCGCAGAACACCAGAAAGGAAGGTAGGAGGAATAGGAAGGGGGAAGCTGCAGCTGAACAACGGAGAGAAATTGTAAAAGCATAGAGAATAGTAGCAGAAAGATGGACAGCAGCATAAATTAGTCAAAAAACGTGCAGGTAAGCAATTTGCTTTGTGACTTCCTTCTGTATGTGCATCTTTGTCCTGAAGAAAAGGGTGGAGGGAAAATGAAACAGACTAGCATGTGACTGAGCACAGCAATGAAAAGTACATGTGAAAGGAAAAGGCTAAGGAAACTGACTTCCAAAGTACCCTTTCCATTTGGTAATAATCGCTTATTTCTGTCTCTTTCTATCTTATGCAGTAGGGAAGGACCTATCTTGCTTCTGTTAATGCATTGGTAAGAATCACAATCTCACTGAGAGCATGAGAGAGTAATGAATTTTTGTTTCAGGTGTTATGTGGAGTGGTGTCAATCAAAAATACCTTATCTTACTGGATTATGCTGCCTCTTGGAGCTTTTCTTCTGCGCTGCCTGAAAGGCTCAGATGTCAGAGGCTGTGTTTCTGCATCTCTTCAGATGATCCAAAGCTAAAAGCCAGGCTGCTCTGCAGCAGTAATTTGAAAGGAGCTCTGTGTTTTGGCAAGGTGGTTACGTGGCAAGAAAATATTGGCAGCCTTGTCTTGGTTTTACCAGTAGTTAACAGAAAGTGAGGACAGGAGGCAACCAGAGCTGTTCCACTGAGGTGCTGCTTTGTTGAACGTGTACCTGGTATATGAGTGTCTCTACATGGCTGGCATCTCTTGGACTTTCTGGTGAGACCCCACCTGGAGTACTGCATCCAGCTCTGGAGCCCCCAACATAGGAAAGACATGGACCTGCTGGAGCGGGTCCAGAGGAGGGCCATGAAGATGCTCCGAGCGCTGGAGCACCTCTACTATGAGGACAGGCTGAGAGAGTTGGGGTGGTTCAGCCTTTACAAGAGAAGGCTCCGGGGAGATCTTAATGCAGCCTTCCAGTCCCTAAAGGGGCTACAGGAGAGCTGGGGAGGGACTTTTTACAAGGGCGTGTAGTGATAGGACGAGGAAGAATGGCTTCAAATTGGAAGAACATAGTTTAGATATTAGGAAGAAATTTTTCACTTTAAGGGTGGTGAGGCACTGGGACAGGTTGCCCAGAGAAGATCCATCCTTGGAGGTGTTCAAGGCCAGGTTGGATGGGGCTTTGAGCAACCTGGGCTGGTGGGAGGTGTCCCTGCCCAGGGCAGGGGGTAGAACTTGGATAGTCTTCAAGGTCCTTTCCAACCTAAACCATTCTATGACTTCACACATCTGTTAAGTTAATGAACCCTCTATGTGCCTGGCTCTTCTTACTATGAAATATTTGAATTACATGAAATATTTGTTTTGGTTAGTGTTTTCTGTTTGCAGTGATAGTTATTATGTCTCTCTCCTCCTATTTTTATAAAAAGTACCTCCTGCTAATAGCTAATGAGAAATAACTCGGTAAAGCACTGAGGAACTCATCATGCAAATTGCCGTTTGAATCTTGGATCGGCGCCATGCTGTACATTTCGCTTCTCACATTTGTTGCTGGAATTGCAGTACTGTAATTAATGGCATACAAGCCTGGAAAAAAAAATTGACCTCCAACTCAGGAGTTCAAGATGGTAGTGTTCATTAGAAAGTGAATCAAAATTGAACAGATTGAATTACTATGAGGAATTACTATTAAATTTAGCTGGCATCGCTGCATTTAATCAGACAGGCTTTGTTTAAAGCAGGCGGGGGAAAAAGGCTGCAGCGGTCCAGCCTTGTACGACCGCCTGGCTGCTCCGTGATAACTGGGATGCTGCTACGAAGCAGGTACATGGAAATGAGCTGGAAAAGATGATTACGTTGGTAGGCCGGTAAAAAGAGAATCGCTTTTCTGGTTCATTTCAGCTTTGGGCTTTTGCACGTAGCAGTGGCTGTGACTTCAAAACTTGTGGTTGGTTTTCTTTATCCTGCGATTTAAGAGGAACCCAACTTTCATACCGCAGGTGATGTTGGAAAAGTTGGCTCCGCTATCTTGAGCTGGAATATAATGGGTGAAATAGCATGTTTTTAACCCCTGGCCCGCAGCTGGCAAGTGCTGGGGGTACTGGGGAAGTGCTTCAAGGAAGAAAATGTTAAAACAGGAAGAGTCGTGCTTGGGTTTTGGTAATTTTTTCTTAGTTTGAGTGCCCGATGAGGGATTGCTGATGTTTGGGTCTTCCTTGAGAGAGGCAATGGGTGAAAAACGAAGGGGCTGAAATTGAAGGGAGAAATTGAAAGATTGTTTCAACCTGGACCAACGTGAGGAGAAAAGTCTTTTTTTATAAACAGACCGTACCCTTTTGTTTGTGTTTGTTTTCTTTTTTTCTTTAATCCTGCAAACAAAAGTGAGATCCAAACACACCTAATGAAAAGCTTCAACAGCCCGAGCGATGCTGACTTCTCCCTTCCACCCCCTTCATTTATGACCGGGGCCGAGCCCCCCCACACCTCCCCCTCCTTCCAAACGCTCTCGCCCTTCATCCCTTCGACCCTTTATATCGCCTTTGCCTTCCCAAACCCCCTCCCGCCGCCGGGACGGGTTGCGCGTTTACCGGGGGCTGCTGCTTCACCGGGGGGAGGAAGGGGAGAGGATCGGCTCCCCTCACACCCCCCCGAGGGGCACAGCCGGGGCCGGGCACCGCCGCTCGGCTTCGCCCCCCGCCGCGAAAGGTGCCGGAGGAGGAGGAGGAGGAAGAAGAACGGGGAGGGGGGGGAAAGCGCTGCCCGAGGCGGGGCCGGGCGGGGCGGAGGGGAGGGGAAGGGCCGGGCGGGTTACGGCGCATTTCTTGCGGGGGCCGCCGCCTCCACCGCCGCCCGCTTTGTCTGCGGGGAAAGTTTGGCGGCGGGGTGAGGCGCTGCCCCGGCACCTGCCGAAGGGGCCGGCGTGGGCCATCCCTTCCTGCCCTNGGGGGGGGGGGGGGGGGGGCCGGGTCGAAGCCGTGCCCGGTCCCTTCCCGGTTCTTCCCGCTCGGTGGTGGCTGTGGGGTTGCCCACAAGGCGGCTGAGGGCTGGGGATGGAGGAGCGTGTCCCATTTCGAGCATACGGGGGGCGGGGAGGGGAGGGGAGGGTGGCCCGGTCGGGTTGGGGCTGCGGGGCTTCTTCCCCTCACGCTCCGCGGGTGAGGGAGGCAGCCCAGGACCCTGCCGAGCTGAGGGTGGGGTTACCCAAAAACAACAACAAAAAAAACGTTTTGGGGGGTTTTTAGTTATTCAAACCCAGAGAAACCACCCAGTTGCCCACCTGTGAGGTGGGTCGGTCAGTGACAGGGCTCAGGGCAGAACCAGCCCTGGCACTGTCCCGGCCCACGCTCCACGGGTGTCCGCGGCGGTGGTGAGGGCTCAGCCGCTCGCCCACGGGGCTCGGAAATGCTGTGGTCTCCGCTGGTCGTCTGCCCGCCTGGGCAGCGGTGACAGGAGCTGTGGGGAGCGGGCAGCAGTCACCCACCGCTCACGTTTTAGGAGAAGAGGGCTGAGTTCCACTTGGCGTGTGTGGATGTGCCTCAGCAGGTGTCGAGCGTTGGTTTCTACTATCATTAAAAAAAGCCATCGGGACAGACTGATAAAAACTGCAAGGTTGTGATCTGACGATGCTGCCAGGCGGTAAAGTTACTGATGTTTTAAGCCTGGGAGCGCAGTGTGGCTGTATTTGCACTTTTAGGTTGTTGTCCAGGTTTCCCTTTGGCCACGCAGCTGTAGGTTGTTGGTTTCCAAAGCGGCGGACTCCCCACATGCGGCTCCCCCTAACACTGTGATTCCCATTTGATAGAGTTGTCTTAGTGAATAACAGTAGTTAAAAATAGCTATGTGTGTGTGAGCTGAGGTGCTGTTAGATTTGAATTTGGGATATTAACTTTTGAGGCAGTACTCTGAGAGATTTAACTTCTACAAAAAAAAACCAAACCCAAAGGCCCCCAAACCAGGAAACTACCCTACCAACTTCCTGCATCCAAGGTGCCCAACGCTAAAATACCAAGGCAAAAAAGTTTGGAGATCTCTTCCCAAGCTTCTTCCCTATGTGAAAGGCAATATGATCGCTTGAGGAAGCCCTTTCAGGTGAGCTTTGCAAACAGTCATTAATTACACTGGTGACTTGGAGTTGCATGCAATGCCGGGGCACTGTAACAAAGAGCCATGTTGCTTAACCTGCGTGTGATGTCTTGGGCTCACTCAGAATCGGGAATAAAAAAGTAGCTAAAAGGTATTTGTAACTAAGGATTTTCAAAGTCCTGTAAAGATGGGTTCTATCCTGGTATCGCACTCGGTAACTTGTGAGGGAGTGAAATACATCTTGGCTTTAACTGAGAGGAAGAATCGGACTTTCTGTGTTTGTTTTCTGGTCCCACATGGGCTGGGGTGAGATTGTCTCTACAGAGTGCAACGGAGGGAGTAGGCTGCGGAGCCGAGAGAGAAATTTTTGGAGGTCTGTCTCATCCCTGCCGTTGCCTGCCTGGGCTATTTGAGGCAGCTGCTCTTGCCCAGCTGCCTTGGTCCTTACTCTGTGCTCTGGCCCCATAGGTGATGAGCTCTTTGGCACATGACTGCTCTTTCACGATATGCGTTTATAGTGCCTGGCACAAAGGACCCTAGATGTAATTACAGCCTCTTGAAGCAAAAGTAGGAAGTGATGATTTTTACTTTTTTTTATAGTTTCTCCCTGTCTCTTTATGGTTTTCAAATCTTCAGTGGGGGTTCTGAGACTGTATTTCATGTTTTAGGGTGTCAAATCATTGTTACTTTTACTTTTACTGATACTTTTAAGGAACTATAGCTGTTAGCGAGAAAAAAAAAACGGGGCAGTCAGCCCATCTTTAAGGGTAAAACAGTCAGTTGTGCTGCTCTTAACTGGTATTAAGGATTTTTTTTTTCCCCACGTGCCTTCCAACAGTATGTGACCTTGTGTTTTGCACTGACTTTTGAGGTGCAGCTGGATGATGAACATAGAAATCATCCTTTCTTGACAAAAGAAGAGTTTGGGAGAGAGAGGTGGGGGGCAGGAAGATAATTGGTATTTGAAAATCAGTGCAGTAACATGAAGTCAAGGTGTGGTCAAGTGTTTGGTTTTTTGTGGGTTTTTTTTTTTTCTGTAAACGCAAATTGCCATGAAAGTCAAGTAAATAAATGAACAGGTAATTGCAGAGAGTCTGAGTCTTAGTTGCATTCCAGTAATTTGGCACCGCCATGAACGTGCAGAGCTCACTTGTCCAGTGCAAAGCGGTTAACCGTGGGGTTCGTGGGGTGGCGTGTTGGGGACTATGCAGATGTGGGAGCGAAACCCAGTGTTTCGGCATGTTAGTCCGCTTTGGTGCTCAGTCTGTGCATGTGATGGGTAGGGCTCGATTTGTTTACTGTCAATATGAGTAGAAAGGTATCTGCTGAATTTCAGAGAAGCACGATTGGGCTCTTGTGGCTCATCTTCTTGGCAAGGGAGAATAATTCCTGATGGTGCCTCTGCAGCCTCTTGTAGCTGAGCTGAAGACCGCCTCAAAGGAGGAGCTTTTGATTCGAAGCAGTGTAGCTCCAAGGTTTTCTGTACAAATTTGTCTAATCTGCATTTTATGGGAAACACCACTCTTTGACGAGGAAATTCTTAGTTCCCTGGGTGGTCCCTTGAGGCAGCTTTTCCCGCGTTCTCTTTTCTTTTAATCTTTGAGTTTCTTGGGTTGCTTTTGATTTCACATTCCTGTCACGTTTTCAGTAGACAGATATGTGTAGTTGTCCGAGAACGGCTGTTTCCCAGAAAAATCAATGAAAGAACTGCCATTCAACTTAGTCATGGCTTTATTTTCTAACCTCTCATTTGATTTATTGAAGTAGAATATATAAAGTATGCTTGAATGGATGTATATCTCTATCACTTGCTTGGAGAACCTTCCTCTCATCTGGCAGTGTCAGTGGTGAGGAGGACAGGGAAGGCTAAAGCAGGAGGAGTGCCGTGAACCTGTCATTAGGTGAAATGTGACCCATTGCCCATGGAGGAGTGATTTAGGAGCGGGAATTCATGCTGGCTCGTCTCGCCGTGATTGCGTTTTTATGTGTATATTCATGTGCTTATTTGTTTCTCCTATAAATGGTAAAAGGATTTATAGGAGCACAGAGAAGAGACTGCTCTTCAGCATGCAGTTTAAATGCTGTGTAACCTTGCACTTTTAAGGGCCATATTTTGCCTTTGAATAGCTGCGGCTTCCCTTTATTTCAGTGAGAGCTCAGGCAATTATTCGAAGTTGAAATACAATTCTGAGCTTCATCTTACGTGTATATTGTGAGGATTCCCATCTTATCACAAATTATGCATTTGTTTTGTCGCTGACAAGTGCATGGCTAGAGGTGGCAGCTCAGTGCCACTCGTACCGTTATATAGCAGGTCCACTGGAGAGCATGCTGTTGTTACTCGCTTCTAATCTATTTTAATTTTATTTTTTTTTTGTCCCGCAGGTGCCTGTATCTACCAAGGCTTGTTGTTTGAGGTAGGTAAGCTTGAATGTGTTATTTTGGGGAAGTGTTTGAGAAGGTGCTGTTGAACTTGACCCTAGTTCTTGATTTTTGTCACCCCTGCAAGTGGGGTGGCTGATCTTGCAGCAGATCACAGAGCTGTGAGCCTTCAGCCTGCTGGAAAACCTCCGTCCTCGGAGAGGTTAGAAATTCTTCCTGGGCCTTTGAACCCAACCACTCTCCTCCTCGGCACAGCTCTGCCTGCTTCTAACTGAGGCTCCTTTGTCCGGTGTGTGGTGAAACTTCCAGGTGTGAGAAACTTTGGTACTTGGAGGCCATGAGAGTCACAAATTTGCGGTCCCAAGCAGGATAGAGGTTATGTTTTGTAAAATGTGTTAATTTTGTAAAATGTGTTAATTTCCCTGAATTAATAAGGTATTAATGACAACAATGTAACACCTTTTCCTCTCAGCTGATTAAAGTGAGTACAGTGTACCCTGACTCTTCTTTATAAACCCAAAGTATTTTCTTTTATAGTCTTCCTCTTTGCATGGACATTATCCATGAACAATTCCGAACAAGAATCACAGTTTTTAACAATTTATAAACAGCGTTTTGCTCTGTAACACTTGTCTGCTTTGCTTCACTACTCCGGGCTTAAAGGAAATGCCTGAGCAACTTCACGTTTCTGGAGGGCTTCTGTACCTGCCTCCGGTCCCACAGCAGGCTTGCTCAGGGATTTGTTACTGTGGGCTGGGAGGCAGCACGCAGCAGCTGTTGAGGAAAGCCTGGGGGTTTATTTCCCTTAGAGCTCTCTAGCAAAGCTGGATAAGTGCTCTGCGTGTGTGACACGTGACCACTGGGTATCTTGGAAATAACTGGTGGCAGCTGGTTGCTTTGGACTTCCAACATGGACTGCAGATATTAGAAGTTTTTCTGCTCCAAGAAGGGAATGTAGGGGGAATTGCTAGAGGCACATGTTTTCGGTGGGTGGCTTGGGAGGAAGCTGAAGCAGGCTAAATGTGTTTGCTCCTCTTAATAGTGCACTGTGGAGCGTCAGTGTCTTAACAGCAGTTGGAAAGTTTGTCTAGATTCCAGCTGCAGTGAACTATATGGCGGGTCACTTTCTGCTGAGCGCTGCAGCTCGGTCAGGGCGGTACCAGAGCTGAAGGGTTAGCAAGTGAGGGGTTTCATCTGTCACTGGTTACTACTGGCATGTCAGTCACAGATTCTTTTTTTAATTGTTTTTTTGGCCTTTTGTGGTTTCTTGGTGTTCTGATGTTGGTTTGGTTTTTTTTCCTCTGCTCTTGCTTTCACTGCTGCTGTGTGTTTGAAATGCTAGTGCGCGTCTCGATAATCTCTTGCCATAGCATTTGTACATAAAGCCTACAAGATATTCTAGGTTAGATGCTTCCTGTTTAAAGCACTTGCTCACAGTATCCTTGATTTTGTCTTTATCTCTGTATTTAGTAAGATGGTTGGGTTTTTATTAATAAATTACTTCTGTCACTGTAGTAGTTCTCATTAGCTGTACAAGAGGGTTGCTCTGTGGTAAAACTCGGAGCAGACACAAAACTGATGCAGGTATAGAGCTGGCATTTATGATCAAGTAAAACTTGAACAACTCAAGCTTGTCGTTCTTGGAACAAGGACCTATCCTGTCTTCTGTTCATTGCCATGTCTGAAGATGTGCCTGCTTTCCTATCTGAGTGATGTTTGCTGTGCGAACAGGCCTTCGCTTGCTTTTCCACGAGTATTTTGGTACTTCTTCCATTTCGTATGCACAAAGGTAACAACTTCTGATAACTCTGGAATTGAGTATAGATCAAAGGACAGCCTTCTGTGGCTTCAGCTGGCAATCTCAGAACAGGTACTAAATCCACATAATTTCTGACTCAGATGGGGAAAATACCACATGCAATGCACCAAACTTGCAGTCCAGATGAGTCTTCCTCTGTGATGCTGCTTCACGGGTTTCTTTGGGTGACTGTTTTCCCTGAGAAAGTAGGAACTGCACAGATGATAACCATAGAAATTACAGATGGAAAAGAACCCTTTAATAGGACTTGTTTCATGCTCTGGTTTGTGCCGCTCCCAACAGCAGTATTGGAGTTGGCTTGGTTAAGCGTGGTAGAAATCAAACACTAGAAGTAGAATATGAGTGATTTCAAGGCAGTTAGTACTTGCAGGTTGGTGGCACGTAGCTGTGATAGGGCTGCAGAGCTTGTGTTATCTTTGCAGAAGGCTGCTGTCTCGGAAAGGTCAGTTTTGAAGTGGAAGATGAAAAGAAAAGCAATCCTGCCACTGCCATCATCTCGGTTCCTGCAGTTTCCCTGGCTTCAGAATGAACATTGTTTTCAAAAAATATGAAATCTGAACTCCCATATGTGAGACACTTGCTCTGTTTGTTAAACTTAGCGCTTGTTAAAGCATTGATGCAGCTGTCTGATGGATGAAGATTGGGAGCTATTGCCTCATGGCTTTGCTGGTACAATTGTATTTATTGGAGCTGGGGAGGAGGGGCTTTCTGAATCACCAGTTTGGGATTCTGCAGGTGCAAGTTGAAATGTCATATCTGTTATACTGTCTTCTTAATGAACGCTTTTTGGGTTTTTTTAATCCCAGATCATGAGAAAAGTAAAAGCATATTCTGCCTGTAATCTGTGTCTGTGTGTTGCTGTTTAATCTCTCTGGCAAGACTGGTGGGAGCTGTGTTCATCGGCCTTTTTGTCAGGGCTGGTGAGTGTTGCGTGGAGTCGGCGATGTGCTTGGGATGGTGGTGCGAGGCAGTTCTGCTGGCGCTTGCAACTTTGGAAAGTTGCACGTAAAAGAACATGTTCAGTGAAGAAATCTCAGTGACAGGACAAACGTGCAAGCTTAGGATGTCATCTCTTTTGAATCTGTTCCGGAGAAAGAATGTGCCTTCTGGGTGTGTTTGCTTGCAAACCATTTCCATCACTGAAAAGATGGCTTTTCCGAATGACAAGAAGGCATGGGGCCAAACACTGCCACCTCGCCTGATGGCTGTCACCTGGAGTGGCAGGGTCACAGCATGCCTGTGGCACTAATAGAGCTGTTGACAATCTCCGACAGAAATCCCTATAAATGTTTTTGTGTTTTAAACTATGATTAGAAACACTGTTTCCTTTCAGTGTCTCCTGTTATTCAGGGTTTTTCTCAATGTTTCATGTGCCCATAGTTGTAGGTGAGCTGTTAGTGGGTTATTGTAGGAATGCTATTTGCTGCAAGTCTCGCTTTATGGCATCTGGCTGTCTCTCTCGCTTCTGCTGCAAACCCAAACTCTGAAGTCACTCGATAAAGACACAGACCTGTTGGAGCAGGTCCAGAGGAGGTCACGAAGATGCTCCGAGGGCTGGAGCCCCTCTGCTGTGAGGACAGGCTGAGAGAGTTGAGGTGGTTCAGCCTGGAGAAGAGAAGGCTCTGGGGAGACCTTAGAGCCCCTTCCAGTTTATAAAGGGGCTACAGGAAAGCTGCTGAGGGACTCTTGATCAGGGATTGGAGCTATAGGACGAGGGGAAATGGTTTTAAACTAAAAGAGGGAAAATTTAGACTAGATATAGGGAAGACATTTTTTTACAGTGATGATGGTGAGACGCTGGCCCAGGTTTCCCAGAGAGGTGGTCCATGCCCCATCCCTGGAAATATTCCAGGTCAGTTTGGACTGGGCTCTGAGCAATCTGCTGTAGTTGAAGATGTCCCTGCTCGTGGCAGGGGGATTGGACTAGATGACCTTTAAAGGTCCCTTCCAACCCAAACTATTCTATGGTTATATGAGAAATCCTTGATGCATAAATCAAACGTTTAAGCGTAGTGAATGCAAGCTCTGCAGAGCTGCTTGAATTGTTAATGCCGCAAAAGTTCTGCATCTTGCTTGACTGACACTTAGCTGCTTGTATATTAAGGGTCAGCTTGTGTTCATGTGTTTCCTCTGTGGAAAAACACATCTCTGTGTTTGATTTCCAGCTGTGCTGAGGAGGTTTGCATTCCTCCCTCTGTCTTCAACTTTGAGGGAGTTTTTGGGTCCACACAACCAGTGCAGCTGCTTTATTTTCTTAGCAAGGAAGAAAATACGCATTACTATTTTTTTCTTGGCTGGAGGTAGTGTAGGTGGGGATGAGGAGACACGTGTGTGGGAGGCATTGATCAAGTCCATGTCTGCATCTTTCTGCCAGCTGGCTTGTGCCAAGAAGAGTTTTCAGCCCTGGGAGAAGGAGAGGGGAAGCACGGGGCTGTGAATGAAGGTGGGAGTTAGTTTAAATGGAAAGTGTGACTTGATAAATGATGCTTCACGTCTGGTTGACACTGCAATAAGAAGCCCAAGTCCAGCTCAGCAATCTCCAGTAAATTTTTATTTTGTCTGTGTTAAAACATGGATGTTGTCTGTTGCAACAGCTGCTGGTAATGCACGTGAGGATGAATTTCTGGACTGGCAGATTCCTTCAGAAGTTTCAGGAGACACATACAGGGCTTTTTTAACCATATAAAGCGCCAAACAAGCCAAGCAGCTTTTCTCGAAAGGAAATACAGAGTTTGAGTGAAAATTATGAACAGAATAAAAAGCCCTACCTTAATCTACAGTAAATGGTACTGTACTTGTGCGTCTACCAAAAATTTTGCTTCCCGTTTTCCTTTTGAAACTGCCTGAAAAAAGATTCAAGTTAATTGAAATGCTTAGTTGACTTGAACATCTTAAAAGAAGAGACTTTGCGTTTAGCAGCCGGTCAAAAGAGCAACATGCCTTTTCCAGAAAAGGAAAAAAAAAAATTGCTGTAGTTCTTCAGATATTTCAGCTTTTCATCTTCTCAATTCTGCTCTGCAATCAATCATGGTATAGGTCACAAAATAATAATTAAGAAAATCACACGTTGACAGATACCTATTGTATAAATACAACTTCCATCAGCTGTATTATGAATCAGATCATGAACTAATGTATGCTTTAACTGTAACTTTTTATAAACACTTGCAAGGAGCTGGACTGATAGGGGTGAACATGGCAGAAGATAAGGAGATAAAATGGTAGAGGCTGCGCGTTATGCTGGAGGTGTCTGCTTGCTCAGCTTCAGAGATGTTTTTTACATAATTACATTACCTCATTTCAGTGGCAAGTGTAATCAGCGGAGAAACAAAGTGCTAGTTTCCAGTTCTGTGTCTAAAGAAAAAAGTGCATGAAAATGTTGATGCTAAAAGTTTGAAGATTGTGACAATAAAACAATTTCAAGTATCTGATGTGGCTGACTGACTGCCTATAACGCATTCTTGTTCAATAAAAAAGTATTCCTTTAAATCTTCTGATTAACTTCATAACATCTTGCCATTACCTCTGTACATCTTGTTGTCAGAAGTTTAAGGAAAGCCTGATTTTATGCTTTTTAAATCAGATTTCTGTTTCCATCTGTAGTTTGCGGTGAGTCAGAAATGGAAGGGGAAATAAAATAGATAGAAAATGCTTTTTTTTTTTTTTCCCCCCCAAAATTTTAAATCTCACTATAGACAGCTTCTATTCTGAATAAAATTAGTGACTATGTAGAATAAATGTTAGCAGGTGCAGAGCACTTCTGTTTAGGGAATGCTTCAAATTAGCAATGGAAAATGAGCTTCACTTTAATTTCTTTAGAAGGATAACAAGTAACTACTGAAAAATGTGATCGGAATTGAAGATTTCAGTTGAAAGTTTTGCTTGCTAACTTTTACAATGGTCAAAATGTTTTTGTTCCTGTTTGGTTTGGTTGGTTGGTTGGGTTTTTTTGTTAATAATGCGATTTAAATGCCACTCCTTACCCTTGGGGTACATCCTCAGCTCCACCAGGGTACAAAGCTATAAATTTCTGTTTATAACATGCGTATAATACTTGGTAGCTATAAACTCTCGTGTACAGCAGCATGAATCTCCTTTCTGTATAATGTTCATTTGAACATTTTACAGAACACTGCAATATTATCCATTTTGCAGTGGGGGTTCCTCTTCGTCAGCCCGCAGTCCGCGCTCTTGGTTTGCCCCTCTGCGGTCTCCCACGTTGACACGAGTAGTAGGGAGGTAACGAGTTATTTGTGTTGGAGGCTCGCAAGATCGAGGTCACTTTTTCCTGCTGTTGCAGGGTGGATGTATTCTTGTAGATATGAGTTGACTGATATCCTATATATGATTTTTACTTATTGAACAGACACAGTTAGATGCTGTGATTCTCCCAGGACTTCAAAGAATAGTGATGGAAAGACTGGGGGCTTGGTGCCGCGGGGGCCTGATTCTGCAGTGCTGTTGTGCAGTTTTCTAAGCCTGTTTAGAGCAAGTGCATAACACTAAACAATTGTTTTATGCCATGTGCAGGGCTTAATATCCAACTTATCCTTGCCTGATGTGGCAATGAGTGGAAGTGCAAGGTGATGGAAAATAGACCTCTTAATTTACACGAATGGCATGCAGTTAAGGCTTATTAATATAATAATGAGATGCTTTTTATGTAGGAAATTCCTTCCGCTTGTGGGTTTCGGAAAGCTGAGATCAACTGAAGATGAAAAATAAAGTCAAAAGTGTATTTCAAATAAAGCATGTGCTGCATGTGTGTTCCTTCTTTGTGTTCTGTGGAAATAACAGTGTAATGCAGAGGAATGGGGGTAGGCTCTTTATTTCATGATACCAGGTAAAAGAAGCTTAGATGTAAAATGAAGATTCTCCTGAGGCTGGAACGAATTCTTGTTTCTTAATCAGTAGACTTTTTTTTGGTGGACCGTGGCACACATTTTTAACATGTAATAATTCCTCTTTTATATGTTAGTGGTTCTCATACAGAAGATTTCTAAGTGTCATTTTTTTGGTCTGAGAAAATGAACTCTCATTTTATAAGGAAACACAACACCGTTATCAGAGAGTTGGTATGTTCTAGAATCATCACATTTATGTTGTTTTGTAGCAACTTGAAACTTGTTCTGAATACCAAATAACACATAGCAAAAACTGGAGAACTTATTCACGTGAGTTGTATATATCAGTATACGGGTTTTGACATAGTACATACTGTCAGTACAGTTTTCATATCAGCGGTGTGTTAGTTCCTTTTTCATTTTTACCTCTGAAAATAAGTCCTGTGGAGCTGTAACATCCTTTCACAACTATCGGCTGTATTAAAAACTTCTGAGAGTTGGGTGTTAACAGAGTTGGGTGTTAAAATTTCTTAAAAAGCTAGAAGGCTCTGCTTAAACTATACTCTTACCCTACTGTAAGCAGAGGGGAATTCTGCTTTAGTTGGAAAACTACAGCTCCGATCCACAGCACTTTGACAGCTCTCTAAGCTGTTGCCTTTCCTGGGTTTTCACATTTCAGGAGTGCTGTGAGGGTATTAACACACCAGAAATGAACTGCGGCGTTGCGTGTGGATGGGTAAATGCTGCCCTTCTTACCTGCTACATCAGTGTTTTAATGAAAAAAGTAGCAACTGTGACAAGTTGCAACTGATGGCCTGTTCATAATATGAAAGATACATTCATACAACACAAACTTTATTCAACAGCTGCCTGTACACTGACCTGTAATGGATGCAGGAGAAGGTAAACACAGGGGAAGGGGTGGAGGGTGGCTGGGCTGGCCCTGTCTCTGGGGCCAGGCACTTTTCTCCTACAGCTTGGACTTGTTGGTCCCCCTGAAGCAGCATCTTTCAGTTTTCCCTGTGCTTGGAGCTGCGCAGGAGTTTAGGTCCCCACCGCTCCTGTGTCTGGGAGCAGCAAGTTGCATCTGCAGGACACCCTCTTGGTTTCTCCGGGCGCTGCTCCCTGAGAGTAGCCATCTCCCTTTTCATGAAATATCTAAGCAGTGGTGAGACAGACTTTTCTACATCAAGCACTGTGCCTTAGCATTTAACCTGATGGAACTGAAGCACGAAGCTGGTGCCTTTGCTTATCCTGAGAGGATCTGCTGTACTTACCTGCGATAGGTGTTTCACAGCTCTTTCCGCAGTGGCCTGCAAATACGCTAAATTTGTTGTCCAGTTCCCTCCTCTTCAAGTCTTCTGTGTGTATGTACATGTCTGTCTTTTTTTCCTGGGTTGCTTGCTGGTCAGAAATTGTTCTTTTTTCCTCTGTGTAAACGGGATCTCGTATTCTAGCAGTCCTGGGCTCAGCAGTGAAGTCATGGTCCTCCTCAGTTGTCTGTGCATATTTAAGAACAGCCTTTGGCCCCGGGTTTGAACCTGTGGGGTGGTCTTTCTAAACATTCAGGCACATGTGGTGTTTGTGGCAAAAGGAGATTTTGAAACCGCTCTACTTTAGATAGCACAAAAGCAACATGGACAAATTAATAAACTACAAGAGGCGATTCTATGGGTTGTGGGGCTTTTGAGCTTTAATCAGAGACTCTGGGCTGTCTGTACACAATGACTTTCAGCAGCCTGTGGGGTTTTTTTCCTTGAAGGTGTGAGTGTCTGCTGTAATATTTTGCTTCAGGGGTCTTTCCTCTCTGTCCCGGCTGCTGCTTTAATCTCTGCTGTGTTGTGGGAGGTGATCTGGCATCAGTCTTATTTGGAGATCAGGGTCTTTACAAGAGCTGCCCTGTTCCACATTTTCCATTTCAGTGATCTTCCTGGATGGTAGCTGTTCATCCGCAAACACTGACTTAAGTAGATGATTAACATTTAATAACACAGTTACAGGAGCTATATGCCAGAGCCTTGACAGGAGATGTTGGATTTCTCATGGATTCATTCATCAGGACCACAGTTTAACAATTACCCAGCATTTATAAATTTCACAAGTCATTGTGCCTTCTATCTTTCTGGATGCATTTGAAGAGCCTTGTTTAGGAAACACTGTCTTGTAATTTGTCATTTACTTTTCCTTTTTAAATGCCCAGCAAAAAAAATTCCTTTTCCCTTTGCTAGCTCACTTCCTCATTCCTTCTCTCTCCTCACCCCTATCAAAACCTTCACCAGGTTTCCCATTTGCATTTTCTCTTTAGAGCAGGGGTTGTGATATCTAGTTAATTGGTACGAGAAATGATAGAAATCAGGTTTGGCCAGTGGAAAAAGCCTATAGTGCATTAAAAGTTGAGACCCGTGGAGAGTGCAAAGGAATGTAGCTATAGAAAGGTGACAGCTTACATCATATGGTGACCTGCCTCAAATGTAGTTTCTCACTGGGATGAAATTGGTGTGTGTGCCTTACCTGGGCCTTGCGTTGAAAACTTTCCTGTTCTCAGTCTGGGAGTGCAAGTGCCAGCTTTGGAATTGAAAACAGTGTCCCACAGCTGATGAAAATGTTGGGAGAAAATAAAATAGCTGTCTCCATAGTGGGTTGTACGATAAAAGCGGAAATGGAAAATGGTACTCATCAAATCTGTAGATTTATTCTGTTCCAGTGGTGCTTATGAAAGCATAAGCCAACGCTGTTGTTTGGGGAGCAGGGAAGTGTGTCTGCAGTTTAGGTGAGGAGCAGTTTTGCTCAATAGGGTTAGTAGGGGTAGGTTTATGTGCACCTACACATATATGAGACTTGGCCCCTTTATCTCTGAGGGGCTTTTGGTTGTGCCGGGCAGCGGCAGATCTGCGTGCTGCAAGCAGAAGAGGCAGGAGGGTGTTTGGGTTGGAAGTCGTAGCCTGCTTTTCCAGAAGGGATTTCATCGTATTGTTCCATGTCAAACATGACTTTGGTTTAGCACTATCAGCCCTTGCTTTTCTTTTCCTCTTTCTTGCGTGAGTCGTCAATGACAGCTCACTTGAAAAGTTATTTTCCTTCTCTTCAGCGCAATAATTCAGAGCTGCAGAAGTTTCCCCGTGGGGTACAGTTCTGGAGATGGTCATCTTACCATTTTTATGGGTTCCTCAAAAATCTGTAATCATATTCCAGGAACATAATGTTAATCAGATTACTTTTAATGGTCTTGAACTGATCAAGAAAGTCAATATAGTTTTAATTATCCCCAGACAACGTTTTACAGAAGTGGTGTTTACACTCTGAATATACCTGTACATCAGTAGCTTTAGGACAGAGAACATGAAGACAGAAGGCTGGAGCAAAAAAAGTTAGGTGAATTCATAGTTTCTATTTTGTGTTAGAAAAGAAACAAAAAGATCTTGCATTGGAAAGAAATTTGAAAGCGTGCTGTCATGAAAGGAGCCCACTGAAGGTGATTTAAGCTCACGTGCTTGTAGCTGAAAGAGGGAGAGGGATATAACCTCCGGCTAGAGGTATAAGAGCAAGTCTGTTTTCAGTCTCACTTTCTGCTGGCACCCACCCACGCATACACACTTGCCAGTCCCCTTGAGGCAGCAGTTTCTCTGCATATGTCTTTCTCCTTGGCATATGGGGTGCAGGATTGTGGCGTTACTGGGACTGCGGCATACGCTGCGATGACATGTAGGTACGTCCTGCACCCAGCAGATGGTAGGGAGAGGTTTAGCGCTCCCTGAAGGGAGAAAGGAGTTTTGTCTGGCAGTTTCTGTGCTCTGAGAACAGATCGCTAGCAAAAGAACTTGAGCTGTTTGCTTTCTTTATTTGCTGTGGCTCACTGGAGCAAGCAATTGCCCTAATGTGTATGTCTGAGATGTTCTTTCAACTTCCTAAATACACATAGATTCTCTCTATGTATCACTATGTACAGGTGTGGGCAAGTCCCGTTGAAGGCTATTGCGATCTGGGAACGTGGGCTGCGTGCTTCTAATGTTGGTTTTCTCCTGGAGGGGGGCTGCCAGATACCGCATCTGAAAAAGATACTGTAAACACCAGTGAGGTTTTCGGGGGGGTTTTGCCACCTGGTATCTTCTAGTGGAGAAGCAAACTTGTTTTAGACTGTTTCATTTGGTCTAATAGGTAAAACCAGAAATAATGCGAAAAGGAAAATAACCCTAGTGCCCTTTCTGTGGGAGACAAGGCTGTCTTCTAATGCGATGACAGTAATGTCACATCTTCTTCTGCTGTCACCTGAGTGCTCAGCAAGCGTGTTACTTAACTTCTGCTGGACACCGAAATTCCACCCTAACGTGGCTTGCTGCAGGGCACCTTAGAAGATAAATGTGGAATTTCTTTGCATCCTCAGAGTGCCTCTTTTCCCGGCAGCTCTGGATTCTGTCCGTGCTTTTAACTTCTATTGTAACACTAATTATCAGAGGTTTATATCACGGTTGTGAAAGTTTTCTTTGGGATGACATTGGGCATCTTATGAAGGATTTTTGTGCTAGGATTTTTTGGGGAGTTTGAAAAATAATTGGCCCTGGATATGACTGCCAGGAACTAATAGAACTTTGCTGTATGTTTTTGATGACTCCCAAAGAACTTTTGGATTGAATTTCTAAGATAACTGAGGAAAGTGGATCCCCAGCTCTTGTTGGCATTGACTGGAAACTGGGCATTTTCCTCTAGTGAGGGCATAGGAAAATCCTAGTCTTAATTTTTAGATAGAAACGTTGAAGCTACTAGTGTGTATCAGCAAGAAACTTTCTCCCTCTGTTGAGAAAAATACACCTAAACCAAGCTGGTTTTGTTTAGAAATGGAAGAGAAACTTTTGTTAGTAGAGACTCCATTTCTTCTGTCCTTCCCGTATAAACATCTGTCTGTCTTGTGGCGGTACGGTATCAGTTGACACGAAAATGAGTCAGGACAGATGAAACAGCCTGGTTTAGATGGATGTGTATAACACAAAATGACACCAAATATATAAAAGGTAGTTTGGATGTGATCTTTTCAACTGAATCCCAAAATACTGGACAAGTCTATTAAGGTTGAGCTTTGCATCTGGGTAGCTGAATAGTCCTGTAGGCAGCAAAAAAGGGCCTTTAGTATTGAAAAGCAGGACTTGGCGCTCTCTGGTTCAGGGGTCAAAGGAGAACTACTTGGACTGGCAAAGCCTAAAAATGTTTGTTCTATGTCCTGTTCCTTTAGGTGCACTTTCAGGGAGACAGCGGGGACAAACAGCAAAAGCTATGGAGAAAGGCTCCTGGTAGGGGAATTTGTGGGAGTTCTGTCTGTTCCTACATGCCAGAGAGCTCATTAGAGAGGCAGCTTTGCTCTGTACCACTACCAGGCTACACTTGCGTGTTTGCCAGCCCAGGATGTGTTTGAGACCTTGTTCTTCATCCTCAAAACATCTTGGGCAAAGAAGTTATGAGGAACTGGTGAATGTCTGCTCAGTCTTTTGCAGTAGATTACTAGTGCTTTAATCATCCATAAACCTTAGGCAAAATTGGACTACTTTGTCTGGATAATAGTCCCATGTGGAATTTCTTATCTTCCAAGTTGGTTTAATGTATTTCTTTTTCTTTTTCTTTTTTTTTTCTTTAATAACTCCTGTCCCCATCAGAAATGCCAGTATGAAACCCCCTCACCCTTACAGTTGTTGCACAGGCTTGCTAAATTAATTGATTCAAAGTTGTCCAGGATAAATCATTCTCTGAGCCTTTTCAGTAAACATTAGCTCTCCAGTTGTTGCTATTGTAATGCTGAATTTCACAAGGCGCCTGAGATATTCCTTGGTGTTTTCAGGAAGATGGAAATAGATGGAAAAAATCCCAAATATGAAGCTCTTCCAGATGTGTGCATTGATTTTTGTATCACTGCTCAGATCTGTCAGCCTTGAAAGCGGCCGTAAAGAGAGCCACGTGATGCTGTGATGCTCTGAAGTTTATGATGCTAGGATGTCTATATTTCTGCCATGCATATTAAATAGCTTCTAGTGGGAATACATACGACAGACTTCCACTGGAAGACCACTGTAATTCTCCTACTGCCGTGATATATTGTTGAGCCGTAGATTAAGGAGACCCGTTAGGATAAAATACTCGGTGCTTACTCGATTTTGTAATCATTATAGCTACTTCAGAATCATTCAGTAATGAATCCTCTAAATAACCCCATGCGCTCGGCATCAGAAGTATCTTTGTATTACCAGCTGGAGTACTACGGCTAAGGGAGAGTCCTCAGCATTTTCAGACACCCTTAACTGTGTTCCTGAGGATCAGTGAGGGGAAAAAAGCTCTCCCTCCTCCCCCAAACGATAAATCCTGAACATGATTTCTTCCTGTATTAATTTGAAGAATTTTAAGCCAGATGTTTCATGACTCAAAAAAAAATAATTTCAAACACTGCTTCCTGTGTGTTTTATGGAGATCGAAATTAAACTTTTTGCAGGCTCAGAATTGGGAAATTTTAATTTACGTTTCATCGCGAGCATAAATTTTCAGTGACGTCCACAGAAGCTGAAAGTTAGGGTCTTGCAGCGAAATGACAAAGATGAGAAATTTTGGACCTTGCAGCTATATACATACCCTTTTATTTATCTCAGTTATCAAACTAGAAATCTTATTTCTAATGGGAATGTAGTCTCCCTGAAAATTTTAACCTTTTCATTTCCCGGGAATTCATCTATTGTCCTACATTAATAGATTTGGACATAGTCATATGGGAATAAATTACTTTTGGGTGCTTAGCCAGCACAAGACCAGTATGTTGAAAGTCAAGTCTGCCTTTGTGGTTCATGGATATTCTAATTTCCAGAGGAAATACGGGGTCGGTTGTTTAGTTATGACCTTGAAAACCTGCGGTGATTTAGACAAAGTTGTCATTACTGACACACTAATAGCCAGTTCTGAGTTAGTGGATGCAGTAAATCCTTTTGTGCATTGAGCCTGGTACAGTGGTTTCAGGTGAAAACATGAGCAAACTTGTTAGCAATTTCTTTCCCACATTTTTTTGCAGTTTTATAGATTCTTCTATACATGTAAAAAGCCTGATTTTCTTGAGTATTTAAGGAATTAATTTATAGTTAAGTTTTCAATATTACAGAGTAAAGGTAACTTGCTACATTTTTATTCCAGTGGAGTTTTTTGTTTTGTTTTAAAGAATCAGAATTTTAGAAGTGTTCCATTTTGAAAACCTAGGTTCACTTTTAATTGGAGGCACTTAAAAATTGCATCTACTCTTTTCTGTCTTAATTTCTCAGTGAAACTGGGGGATCATCATGCTTATGGAAAGGGAACCTAAAAGTACCTCAATCTACTGCTGTGGGGAAGCCTTCCAAAACAAAAGTGAATTATGTACTTCTATTGAGTGACCAAAGAAGTAATTCTTACGTCTCTCTTCTGTGTTTTATTTAAAACAAAGATTCCCAGAATGAAACAATAAACTTAATGAAAATCTGTTTAAAATTTCATTAAATCCTTAGGACAAACCAAAGTCTAATCTGTTACTTTCAAAGACAGCTGGAGACATATTAGATAAAATGGAACTAATTGAGCTACAGTTTAATATAAATGGAGCAGAATTTTTCGCAGAATTTAACTTTGCGTTACCTTGACAAATAAAGTGAAATCTCTTTAGGTGTTTATTACAGACAAAGCTTGGCAACAGACCAGAGAAAAACTGAGCTGCGGTGTTACAGGGCAGGAGAGACTTCAATAGTCCATGGTGTGCTCCCTCTGCCCACGAGCGCTTTGTATGGGTGTTCACCATGTGTGACTCGTCTGTCATCACAAACAGGGCTATGTTTGCATTAGGGAAACTCTGGTGCTGTCAGACTGATTTAGTGAGGAATCTTGCATTACAGACTTACTTTCGAGAATGTAAACATTATCAGGAGCATCTTGGCTTTTCTGCTAGAAATTACAGGCAAAGCATTGAAAGGAATAGTAAGGCGTTGTGCTGGAAGCGCGGTTAAAGCGTGCTGTAGCACAAGGAGCTGTGTTTTGCCTCGGCAGGTTTTTAAATGGGAAGGCAATGCCGCTTCCTATAAGAGGGAAAATGCAAGTGTGGTATGTTGGAGAGCTGCAGACCTTTGTCTCTGCTATATTTATGCTACGTTTCATCAACGGCGTGTCCCATGCTTGAATGCCACATCCTGGGACAGGTCTGTACCTTTCCTGGTTCAAGCAGAATGCTGTCATCGTAGTCCCGTTAATATTGGGCAAGTTGAAGGTGTCACTGTGCTATGTAACATAATGTGGAGGTTTCCTGTCAAGACCCTGTTCTAGCCAAAAATGAACATGGCCGCAAGCCCTGTTACCTAACAGTAGTACATCTTGCAGCTGCAGAAGTTTGGGCATGAGTGCAGTGTAGTGTTTTTCTGTCTTTTTTTTTTTTTTTTTGTAAATGTTGTAATTTTACTTTCTAAGAGGTTTTTGTATGCTTGAGTGTAATCCAGTGAGAGATCCTATGTATGTGATGTGTGATTGACAAGGTAAAATGAGGGCATATCCGTGATGACACAGGATAGCTGAGACACATTGGCGCGGTAAAGAGTAGAACTCAGTTTAAAATCATTTACCTCTGGTCCATTAATACTTTGACTCTTCCGAGCAGACTTAATTAAGACACCACTGATACTGCTGTTTCTTTTGGAAGATGATATAGCTTAACAATCCTGTGTCTGTCCTGCTTTGGTAATGTGCAGCTAAGGGTTTCTCTTAGTCCTTTTAGCAACAGCCTGGCCCCCTAAGGTCACGGGATCCTTTCCAGCGAGTTTCAGAAGGATTTGCTGGATGTACAAGAGTGGTGAGACCTCTGGATCTCCTCATGCTTTGGAGAGGAGTGTGCTGCAGTTGCCACAGATACTTCCATCTCCTCTGACCTGCCCTTGTTGCAATGCATAAATATCTTTCTGTGGGGAAAGATCTAAGTTCACGAGATGTAAGAGTGTCAGTTCTTCTTGCCTCAGGCAGATCTCTGTGAGATCAGAGGCAAGCCTCTTGAAATGCCTAGCATTTCAAGATATCCATGATATTTTGCATCCTAGGAGTGGGCTGCGCAGTTAAGCTCCTTTTCTTGCTATGATGAGCATCCTGTGTGTTGTCCAGTTATCCACTTGGCGTGGCACTTCTGTCTAGTAATAGTTGGATGTGGGTTCCCGGTGTGTCATGACGTACATACCTGTCCATGCTGTCAGAAGCCTTGATTTGTAATAGGAAGCCCCCTCATCAGCTTTTTTTTAATTATTATTGTGATGTTGATTTCCCTAATAAAAAAGGGAAGTATTAGTATCAAAAATAAGTTGGGAACAATGCTTTCTAAGCAGAATATGTTTGCTGGGCTTCCACTGCTTATCAGCAAGGTATCAGCAAGGAGCGCTTGGTGGTTTTGAGCGTCTGGCTTTGTTAAGAATATGCAAGGTGCAGGCAGCTCTGATTTAGAACATGGACTCAGCCTATCTGTTGTTAGGCTTGTTTCAATTTAGAAGCTTAACAATACTTTGATAGGTGAAGTGTGGTTTATTAGATCCTTCTCTAATATTAAAGTCTACCGCAATGGACCACAGCAGTTTGTTAATATATGATCATTTTCCTTTTAGTCTTGCATGTGGATACGTATTTTATTTTGCAGGTACCAGCAAGGGGGCTGATCTGATCTTCAAGGTCATATCTTTTACTCAGTGTTGTGTTTACACAGATGCCTTCTTTAGCCTCTACAAATAGCTGATAAATCCACGTGTTCAGACTGAGGAGATGATTATTTCTCGTATGGCAGCTTCAATAAGTAACCTCCTTGTTAAAATCAGCAGTAGCACTGTCTATGTAAGAGCTGCAATGAGGTCTCTATACTTAATATTTTCAGTGCATTCTGTATGATGCCAACATGTTTTTAACCTTACTGAAGTCATTTCATGCTTCTGTAATTCATTGGCTTTTTAGTGTATTTATAGAAGCTATTTTTTCAAGCACTGCAGTAGAAATGACGAGAGCATCTGGTTAAATCCATCACATCTTGTAGAACAACCTCTTAACGGTTATTCTCAGTTAGATGAAATAGGAAAAAATAACCTTGGTAATTGAGCCTTTCCCCCTTTAGATGGTTACACCAATATTTTAAAGGCTTTAGATATTTAATATAATTAGAGTGCCATAAGTGTCACCAGTGTGCTTTTCTGCGATGGAAACAGCATAAGTTAGCTATGAGAGCTGTAAAAACAGAGACGCGTTTCAGCTTACGCTTAGTTCCAGGAGGCTCTGCTTATAACCTCTTCTTTTACTGTAACATAATATAGAACGCATCTGGGAGCTTTAATTTTTCTAAAGGCATTTTTCTTTCTCTTCTGGAGTCGTCTAGTTTCTGTGGCGTTCCAGACAAGTCTGTGCAAGCAAATACGCAAGTGGACTGAATTCAGCACCTTGGTCCAACTACATGACAGGATATAGAGGAAAGGAAAGCAGATTTGTATAGGAAAGCAGTGACTTACCTGGGTTTAGGTTAAAGCCACCTAAGGGCCCTATACTAAGCTGAGAGTTGGGTAAGGATTTCGTTCCCTCCTGGCTACAGCATGTCCCTTCCCTCTCCTGCCGCAGCTAAGAACATGTTGATGCAGATGTTGGATTCACACTGCAGAACTTGCTTTCTCCCAGGGAAATCACTGAGTTGAGTGGTGGCTGCTTCACTGAGAATGTGGCCATCCATGTTACTCGTGATCAGGAGTTCCCAAATACTCACTTTGTAGCTCGGCTGTTTTTTTATGGCCGTTGGAGTGACCAATGCTGGCACTGCATCACGGACCAGAGAGAGGAGGACATCTGAGGGAGCACGGTCCTTTCCTAATGTTGCTACACCTGCGGCGGGAAGCCTGTGGTGGGGCAGTGCTACCTTGTAAGGGTGCAATTTGTAAGGGTCTAATTTGTGTAATCCCTGTAAAGATATAACTCATCTGGTGCAGGTTTGGGTGCCGGACAACTTTGTAGTGTTGTGTGCAGGGGATGCTTTCTGGTATTCACTCTCCCAGCAGTATGGAAGTGGTCTATTTTTGTTACAGCCTTACCTTGACCCTTGGCTGCAAGATGATGTGGAAGCGAGAAAGCTATGATTTGTTGACATTCATATTTGGAAATCTCCCTGAGATGGTGTTGACAGTGGCATCTGTCTGGAGTGACAGAGCGAGGTTGTGTGAGGATTGCCGGGCAGGTCAGAAAGCTGAGAAATACCCGCCCCATGCTGGCATGGAGAGTTGATCTCTTTCTAATCTTTCAGTCTCTGGAAAGTGATGCCGGAGCGATTTAGAAGGTGATTGTAGACTTGCCAGTTTGCAGTGTTGCCAAGAGACTGGAGGTGAGGCAGGATTCGCTTATGGAAATGTGATCAGCATATTTCTATTTGGGGAGGCCACATTCCCGTACTCTTCAGCTTTAGAGGGCTGGCTCCTTAGCTACTGTAAATGGCTGTAGCTGCTTTGATGTCAGTGGACCTGGGCATTTTACCAGCTGAGCGTTTGACCCTAACACTGGCAGTTAGCCTTCAAGCCAGTGAGCTTATTTAATACACAAAGCAAGGCTGCAAAACGGCAACTGGTTTACCAGTTGGTGTTTTCCAAAGAGAGCATGGGTTTACCTTTTCAAGTTACTTGCAAGAGATTTTCAGTAAGTCCAACCCTGTAGCCCAGGCTGGAGTAGGGGAGCCCTTGAAGCAAAGGTGTTGGGTGGTTTCACAGGTCCTTCCTTCACCCACTCCTGTGTCCTCAGCATGGGTACAGTCTATGTCCTACTGGGGTTCTTGTGACTGTGTAAATTTGATAGAAAGGGCTATATTTTGTGCTCTGCGCATATTTCTGCAGTAGTTTCTGTGAGGTTACTCTTACTCTAATCAAACATGATTATCCTCGCCTTCCCAGGCACTTTGAGTGTTGGAAATCCATCCGTGCTTTGCCTCGGGCTTCCCTGGGAAGAGCTCCTGGCTCTGCTTTGTGTGCGTGTCTCTGTTTCCTGGCAAGGCAGTTGCTGTGACTGCTGAGAAGTCAAATGAGGTCTTTTATTGTGGTTTATTTTTTTCTTGGCACACTCAGTTTGGTCGCTAGGAAGGTGATGATCCCCATATATCTGAAGGAATTGAAAGACGGTGTTTTAGGAATCCAAAGAAAACTGCATTTCTGTCTCCCCTCCCCTTCATTTCCCCTTTCTCTTAATCATCATTTTATATAGACTTCCAGAGGATTTTCTAATGAGCTTTTGGCCTCCGTGTGGTCCAATTGCTAGTTTATTGACTACATTGTCCATATGGCGACCTTGAATTGAAAGCAATGCAGCGTAACTGGTGTGCTGGAGTCTTTTGCTATCCTTAACACAGAAGAGAAAGTAAAAATTTATCAGTGACAAGGTTTTTTCATGGGGAAGTTCCTGGGATGCTTCCCTTGTCCCATTCTTTTTCTCCTAGAGTTTTCTCTGGCTTTTTAATATGAACGTGTATATGAATAAATAAAAGTTCCTGCAGGCATCGTACTTTTCTGCACAGTACTTTTAAAGAGCTACACTTAGGGGAGCCTGTTTGCAATCTTACCAGATTTTATTATAGACTCAGGGAAGGAAAGAGCATCTCCACTGTTACCTGTGGACTTTACACACTCAGTGGAGGCCAGAGTTTAAGTCCTGTAGCAGAGAGATCAAGAAAAGAGCATTGTAGTAGTACTTGTTCTGAATTTCTCTAAGAAGTGTACCCATGTCAGGAGGAGTTAATTTGCAGTGTCACGGGTATTTTCTATGCATTGATGCTGAAATGCCATCTCAGTGAGCTGATTGGCAATTGTCTTTCAAACATCCATTACACGATTGAAAAAAACACCATCAAGCTGAATTGCCCGCCAACCAGAACTGTGCAATGTGGTTGTTGTCGGAAGGTGCTGGCACACCTGGGAATTCAAAAGTACCAAAGCTGATTTTTATTCCCAGAGCCCTTCGTTGCCGTGCAGAATTAATTCTGAGATAAGCCCCGTCGGAGGGATGCAAATGTGATACTCAGCTTTGCGTAAGCTTTTTGACAGGACATCATGTGCAAAAACTACTGCTGTGTCCGGAATCCATCAAACTGTTAGCAGGGGACCCTGAACATCCTGAAGACCAAATGTCTAGGTACTGGATCTAATCCAGCTTTTATTCGGTGGTTCTGGGGAGTATTTTGACTACATAAAGCTGTTCTGCAGCACTTCATTGAGGCCTGCGTGTCACTTAGGTCCTGAACCCCATTCTGCAGATGTGAAGGGGACTGAAAGGTTTCTCATGCTCTGGGCTCCTGCTGTGGCTCCCAACTGGGTAGGTGTGCTACGAACAAAAGCCAGGGCTCAGGGATGTCCACAACAGCTGACTTGCATAGGGGAAACCATGTACCCCGAACCTTTGAAGCGTTAAAAGCCAGTATGTGCATCATGTGCCAGGTTTTTGAGAAAGGTGTGTGTACCCTTTAAAAAAAAAACAAAACAACTTGGAAGCTGATCAAAAAGGTGGTTGATTATATTTTTGTGCCCTTAGGTTTAATGGAGATTTGTTTTCTGCCAGATGTTTTGCTGAGCTTATTTTGTGTGCACAAAATCTGAAACGTGATTGTCGGTAAAAGCAGTATTTTGGGTAGTTTCTTGGCATAACATTAAAAAAAACCCCAAACCAAACCCTTTTTCAGTCCAAACAAAAGAGGTTGTGCATAAAGGTTTTTTGTTTGTTTTCAAAATGTTTTTTATTTGAAAGTTTTTGGTTCAGTATTTAGACCAGCTCTGCTAAACATGTCACCTTTGCTGGGGCTGTACATGAAGGTACTCCGGAGAGAAGCAAACACTTCTGCTGTCGCCTTGGCTCTGTCATTGACACCCCCCCCCAGCAGCTGAGCAAAGTCCGTGCTCCTCTCCCAGCTGAAGTGGCCTTCTTTCTCTCAGCTTTAGGTTATCTCTGCCGCAATCGTGTGAACTGGCGCCTGCTGTTTGCGCAGAGCACTTAGGCTGAGGGGACCCTGAGCCTGCTTCGGTCTCCTAAACACTGTAACACACATGAGAGTTAGTAGTAAAAGTTGCTGAGGGCATCGTTGTGAGCAGAGATGCCTAATTTTGTTATTCTCACTTTGAAGGTTTTATCAGAGCTGAGGTCATCTTGCACATTTCTTTTTACCTCTGTCTTAGCTTCTTCAGACTGGGAAACGTGGTTTTTTTCCCCTTTGCATCTTTTTTCTTCTCCTGTCCCTCTGTGACAGGAAGGACCAAGGTACTGATCTGGCAAAGCCCCTTACTCAGATGTTTGTCAGTGTTTCAGCATCTTGCAGTGGGTTTGGAAGTCAGGAATTGTCCCTTTCAAATGGGTGTGGAGGAAGGCCTTCTCCTCTGTTTAGAAATGACTGTGTAAATGAAAGCAGCTTGTCTCTGAACCTCCGCGTGTCATTCGCATTAAGCATTTATCCAGCGTGGGATCATTTGCCAGCCCCAAGGAGAGGAAATGTAATTTGTTCAAGCCAGCAAACTATGGAGAGGTTCAAAAGCTTAGGGCTTGCTCCTCATTGTTCGCCTCAACCAAATTTGTGAACTAGAAATGCAAAGCTGGATTTGCTTTGGAAAGCAGTGATTTATTGTGCGGAGGCAATAAACATGTTTGCACGACTCCTTTGGGCATGCATAATAGTTTATCTTGGAAACCTACCACAAAAGCATTCATTTCTTCTTATCTTGCACCAGAGGCCAGGGCCAGTTGCACATTTTTGTTTCTGTTGCCAAAGAACTGGCTGCAGGCAGAGATGAATTAGAGGAGAACTTTTAGGGGTCTTCAGGCATTCAGCGTTTGACCTGCTTCCTACCTGGTCACGCTTCCCTTTTCGCAAAGAACAAACTCCTTCAGCTTTTTTCCTTTATTTATTCCCCGGTGAAAGAAAGTAACACACTTCAGGGACACTTTAATGTTCACTTTTTTAATGTTTAAGGAGTTCAAGTGTGCTGCTAAAGAAAAGTGTCTATGAACATGATGGCCTTGATAAATTTGGCAGTAAGATATAGGAGAAGGCAGATTTGAGAAACCCAGTTTTCACCTGCTTTCTTGTTTAAGGTGGCTTTGGATGATCTGTTTAAGAAACCAGGCTGACATAAAATTAGCATGGTTTTTGATGGACAGATTAAAATCTAGGGGGATGGTCTAAAAGAACTGTTCCCTTGCCTGAACGGTTCAGTTCATCTGCCTAGTAAGCCCCACAGAGCTTAGTGGGGGGGATGTTGAGGGTGCACAAGGATGGAGGGGATCTGGAGGAGAGGCACGATTCCTCATATCAAAAGACTTGAGCTCACTCTGAATCATTTCTTAAAGGGAAGGTTAAAGGGGTAATTTGTGGAAGGCTACAGAGGGAACAGAAATTCTTACAAATAAGAAAATGGAGCAGCCAGAAAATGAAAGCGAGATAAACTCAGCTAAGGAATTAGGTAGATTTTTACTGTGAAGATAGGGAATCATTGAAACCATTTCCCGAGATGTGCTATGAATTATTCTGTATCACTAGAAATCTTTAAATCACGGTTGGCTTTTTTCCCCTTAAAGTTATGCTATGCTTAAATTGCAGCTTTTGGACCGGGATCAGGAGTTCGTTTATTTGGTCAACTAGCACAAGTCTCCTTGCATTAAAAACCGGGCAAGTTCCATTTCGGTATGAAATCTGTGAAAGTACAGTAGCAGACAGACAGTGTCATGAAGAAGGTGTAGTATTCATCTCACCTACTTTTTAATGTCACACTGGAGGGGAGGCTGAAGTCTTGACTGCACGTAACTTTTTGAAGAAGCCGTGTGAAAAAATATACAGAAATGGTTTGCAAACATGGATGGTCACATCATTTGTGTGCTTCTTAATTTCTTGCTCTGGGAAAAGGGAAGGGAAAGAAAAAGGAAAGGAAAGAGGGAAAGGACTCCTTCCCGTCTGCCATTACTGGTAACATCCAGCTCGTTTACAGCCTTTTCCTGTGCGTTATGTTCTCCACTGGCTGGTGTGACTGGCCAAATGAATGCAGAAGAAGATGGCATAAAAATGATGCAAGATCAGAATTATGGAGGTTATAAGCTTGTACCACATTAGAAACACAGCTTGCGGTAACAAGCTGTGCAGCATTCTAGCTCCTGAGAGGATTAATTACAGATGGTAGCTGTGACAGCTAAATCAAGTACCTATAATGTTGTGTAAACTTCATTAAACAAACTCGGTAGCAGTGCTGTAATCTATGAGAAATGGGATGGGATGATGAGGGTAGAAAAAGAAAATACTCTGCAGGAAGTTTAAAAAAAATCTTCAGTGTCTAAATCCAGTGAAGCAATTTCTCCTACCTCTTACGCTTTAATGGTAGAATTTTAAACCACAAGCTTTTAAACTTCTTATCTGGTAAAGCCTTGGAAGCCTGAATTAAAATCAACTTTCTGCTAATGTCTGCTGAGTTCCTCTTAGTCAGCAAGTCCTGTTTTATCTGATGTGCTAAATCCTTCCTGATATTCTGCAACCACATGTATTCGATCAATTCTTTCTTGCTTGTGGAAATCTGAGAGGGAAAAGTACAGAAGATCGACTTCATTGTTGCTGCTATGGTTGATTATGGTACAGGGTTTGTGGTAGGCTTTGATTCTAACTTTGGCTGCAAGTTTATGTTTTAATCTAAAAGTTAAGCATTTCTGTGTATTGATATCATAAGCGATATTTTCTGATTTAAAGAAAAGTCCAACAAATGCAAGTTCACCGTGTGCCAGCTGTCACCAGTAACGTGAGGGTGTCATTTAATATTGCACCGAATCGTAGGTAACCGTGTGCCGCTGCAGAAAGGGCTGGTCACATTTTCCCCTGCCTCCCCCAGAGGAAAAACCTGAATCAGGGAAAAGTGAGTAATTCTCTGCTGATTTAGCAAGTTCAGGTCCCATGAATGGCAGCGCTGGGGCGGGGAAGCGGGGCACAAAGGAGGATAAGTCGGGGAGGGAGCTCAAGATAGAGGCCACAGTTGGATTAGTCCATCCGTAACTCATAATTTCACCCTTAGCAACTCAGTTATTGCAGTAGTGACGAACGGAAAGGCATGCTTCTTTCAGTAGGAAACAGAACACAACCACCAAATGCTGCCTGTTCCTTCCCTCCCTTGCCCTTTTTCTCCTCGGGCACGGCCCAGGAAGTCCGCGTGTGTTCTGTGCCCTGTGTATGATTAAACTTGAGTAGTTTTACAGAGCTGATGAGTGGAGTATCAATGGGATCTCTGTTAGCTCGTTTTTCAGCAGGAAGGGACATGGCTTTCCTAAGACCATGAGTTAGGCAAGCGGCCAATCAACCCGAGTACCAAAAATAATAAAATCATGCAAGTCCAAAGCCAGCCGAATTGCGAACGACTTTGAATGGTCCTGAGCTTTAGCCAAAGTGAAGATGGATTATTATTTTTTCCAGGTTTTTATCATTTTTTCCCCCCATGGCCTAGTGCTGTGACACATGTTATTGTCTGCAGACCCTGTTTCGGGACAGGTTTTGTGTATTCAAACTTTACAGTAAGAATTTTCTGTTGGATTAGTCAGGCAGACACGTAATGCGTTTTTGCAGATGGGAAGGTAGCGCACATTTGCCCTTCCTATAGAATCACGTATCCCTGTGGTCTGTATTCAGTTTGCCGCCACGGTAGAGAGGTGGCATTCATCCTGTTTTACAGATGACATGCTGAGATGCTAAACTATTTGCCCAAAGCCACTTTGCAGTCTGTGACGGAGCCGAAAACCTCTCTTTTCTAACTTCTGCACCCTTCTGCAGCCTTCACGCCTGTTTCCTTGAACTTTTCCACTCAGACTTTTTATGGCCGTGTCATTTCTGTGCATGCGTGCATGAAATGATAAACTGTTTTGTGGCTCTTTTCCCAAAGGGATGAGGGATTTTACCTTTCTCCTGGCTCTCTTGCGGTTTCGTAGGTTTACAAAGCCTTCTATTTGTTTTTATAGCGCATGGCACTGTGGTGTTCTGCAATATTAGCGCGTGGTCTCCAGGCACGACCGTAGGACAGACTGCTCTTAAACAAGGCCCTTGCCTGGTGGAGATTGTCCATTTGTAATCGTTACTTCTTCTAAAGCTGACATAAAATGATACATTTCCGAGGTTAACAAACAATAAAATCCTTTTTTGCAAGTGCAGGAGATAATGATGGTTCAAACTATTGTCTCTTCCCTTATAAACACTTGAAGTACTTGACTTCAATAAGCATCAAGGGCAGAGGCTGTTTTATGTGAGAAAAATAATTTTAAATGCCCCGAAAATTGCAAATTACAGGAGATTGCAAGTTTTCAGAGCAAGACTTCTGCTGCAGTAAATACCTTTTAAACTCTGGCTCTTGTTTCTGCATGGTCCGAGTGTTGGGTGGCTTAATCATAGAATCATAGAATGGTTTAGGTTGGAAAGGACCTTGAAGATCATCGAGTTCCAACCCCCCTGCCATAGGCAGGGACACCTCCCACCAGACCAGGTTGCCCAAGGCCACGTCCAGCCTGGCCTTGAACACCTCCAGGGATGGGGCCTCAACAACCTCTCTGGGCAACCTGTTCCAGTGCCTCACCACCCTCAAAGTGAAAAACTTCTTCCTAATGTTCAATCTAAACCTGCCCTCTTCCAGTTTCAAGCCATTCCCCCTCGTCCTATCACTCCATGCCCCAGTAAAAAGTCCTTCCCCAGCTCTCCTGTAGCCCCTTTAGGTACTGGAAGGCCGCAATAAGATCTCCCCAGAGCCTTCTCTTCTCCAGGCTGAACAGCCCCAACTCTTTCAGCCTCTCCTCATAGGAGAGGTGCTCCAGACCTAATCAACAACATTGCTTTCAAATTCTAATCTGTTTCTACAGAGGCAATAACAATGGAAAGGTCTTTATTCCATTTTTTTAGAAAGAAATACGACTTTCTCTTCACGACAGGTATGGTATGTTGTTTGATGAAGTTTCAGCAAAGAAATCGCCCTTTGTATTGGAGTAGCATGAGACATAATTGCCCAAGAAAGATGGGTCCCCAGGCAGGGCTCTGTTGGCACGGAGGATGTTAAAAATGGCTTTGCTCATTCTTTTCTGTTACGGTCTGCAGTTCACGGTGCATCTTGTTGCTGCTGCCCTTCTGCTCTGAGTCCAACGCGTAGCTGAGTCACATGAGTGAGGCCTGTATTGACCTGAAGTGGGCAGCGGGATGGACAAGTGCGACATGGGTGCTCTCTGTAGGTCGACTCAGAACGGTTCTTGAACAGGGAGAAATTCTTGTACAAACTAGGGACGTGAATCAAGAGGAAAAAGATGAGAAATCCGACTTTTCACATGTTATTTACAAATTTGGGGATTATAAAATGCATGTGTTCTCGGCTGCTTTTTCCTTGAGCATATTGGTGGATCCCAGAGATGTAATTGCAAAGCTGAAGTCAATTAAAACATATTTAAGGCCATTATGAGGAAAAAACATAGCATTTTATATCCATGGAGGCAATTAAATAGCTCTCCAGACTTGATCAAGTTATTTGTAGCTTTGAGTTGAGTTTTAGGAGTTTTGGGAAGCCGACATGTAAAAAACTGAGCTGATGAAAGGTGGAGAGATAAAACAACAGGAAGGATCCAATTCTGATGGTTGAAAGTCCACAAGGACAGAGAGGAAAGACTGATAGATTAGTACGTGCAAACATTTAGTCTCCTGCATTTCTTTTTTTGAGTGCGTTATACCTAAAATGAGAAAAGGACTATAAGGATTAGGGGGAAATAGGAATTAAAAGCTAGTTTAGACACTGCTAGGAAGTCCGGTGGGAATGGATGGCTAATATCAGAATCTTTTTGGCAGATGTTAGCAGCTGGGCCACAGGGGACCTAAATTGAAAGCCAGCTTCTTACTTATCCAGCATGGTTGGATAACCCCCATCGGATGAAGCTGTGGTATCGCAGGGAGCGTTGACGCATGGTACGTGAGGCTTTGTGACGGACCTGCTTGCTAAACACCGTCACTAAAAGTACCAGCCCTGTTCATAATTGCTGTATAGCTGATAAATGATGTTCAGCGAGCCTGGAAGTGTTCCGTTTGCCGCCCATCTGGTGTCAGCTCAGCAAATTTTGCATCCAGCATGCATTTTCTGAAACCGTGCTTGCATCTTAGCCCTGTTACATCATTTATTTTGTGACTTGAGAAATTTCTGTCCATATCTGTGGCTGCTGGAGAAAAAGGCTGTTCACTTTGGTGGCTGAACACACTTGAATGTTTAGTAGCTGTAACAATTTTCAAAAAAATAGTACAACGTTTCACATCTGTCAAACTGAAATCAAAAGACATGACCTGTAACAGGCTTGTTTGGTATTCAGGACTTCATAGCACCTTGTCTCCTACCTGATCCAGCAACTAGCTGCGCATTTGGCCTTTTTTTTTTTCTGTTTTTAAACTTCCTGCTGTTGGGAATCGTGAACATATGCCAGGAGATTTTTACATTAACTATACTTGCATAAATGGGCATAATGCAGACTTTTTTACGGTACGTAAAGGAATAATTGTACCTACAGTATTATTGTGTACAATTACATTAACTTGTGCTAAACGCTGCAAAGATCTAACTTGTATCACTATTCCTATTCATCTTATCATACCTTATTCATTAAGGTAAGGAATGTGTAAGTCTGCAGGATCAAGAACTTCTTGTGACCGGAGCTGTTCTTGCTTAGGGCTGGCCATCTCGGAGTGCATCGTGTCGTAACACCAGTGCATTCCCATTTGCCAAGGTATTTATTTTGCGTATGAAGTCTCTGTCAAGCCCAGTAAATACTTTTCTGCAGATGCCTTGAAAAGGAACATTCTTGGAGAAATCTGAGGTTTGTCATCATCTATTTAACACCTTTTCCTTCCTGTTACTTGGAGTTATCTGTATCATTGCGAATTGTGCTTGCTCAGGAAAGGTATTTTCCAAGAAGAGCATTTTCTTGTACTGAAGTTAATTATTCACAAGAATTGCAGAGCTTATTCTGTCTTTTTGTTCTCATACCAACTGCCTCATCTCAAGGGTATTCGTGGTAATAGAAAAATCTTGCGTAGACCTCGCTTAGTTTTCTCCCGGTTGCTAAATGAGGTCTTTTTCCTCGAAGTGGGAAAAAGCTGCATCTTGTGAAATACGAGCGGACCGTTTGTTGTGTGTTGAGAACTGATTCTTTGATTAGGAAACAGGAACGGCACCAAGTGATTTTTTGGAGACTCCTCTTTGTGCAGAGCCATTGTGTCTAATAAATTCCGCTTGTTGCTTGCGCTTTGTGAAGGTACTTTGTGTGTAAAATGTCTAGCGCAATTAACAGATGACAGAATAAAATGAAGGGTGTAGGGTCAGCTTACAAACATTGGCATCTCTTCAGTGGAAATCTGAGACATAAATCACCACCTGGGTCAGACTGCAGCCTGCTCTTATTAAGAGCCATGAATGGGATCACAGGTAAACCTCTCCCATCCGGGCAAACGTACCAAAAAGGGCAGACTGCCATGCTGAGCTGATTTCAGTGAGGCATATAGGGAGAGCTTGCCTTGTCTTTTTCAATCACGACTTGCCACATTTCTCTGCGAAAGGTAACCCTGTTAGAATTAGAAGAAAACCTAGCTAAAAGCATGGATTTTCCTGATTGTGAAGTGTGAAATCTAATGTTCTTCTTTTTATCATAAAGGAAACATTTATTTTAGGTGACTGAATAGTCAGACTTACTGAAACTGATATAATCCTTTTGGATTTAATCAAATTATGCTGTCTTAGGTTTTGAGACTGCTCCTGGGTGTGGGTAAGATTTGGAAACCCTTGCCTCCTTTTTAGCTATTACTGCGCATAAAGCAAGAAAGCATCTGAGAGAGCTTCTGTATTTCATGACCATCATTTCTAAGGATAAGCTGCATAAACTCTAGGAGACCTTGAGTCATTCTGCCCATTGGGCATGCTTTTTCTTTATTTGGGTCCTACCGTAGACCTTTTTCTTTGGCAAATCTCGCGCTGAAAGGTCATTTAGGTATTAGCAGTTGGTAATAATGAGCTCTACCTTTGTTGTCATTCATCTTTGTTCCCCAGCTTGTTGTTTTGTTAGTAGATCCAACCTGTGCTTCTCGTGAGGCACCTTTTAAATTGGAATTTTAAAAGTGTATTTTAAATTTGTTTCTTCTTGAAGTGTCTGTTAAATATCTTTTTTGGGGTTTGTTTTTTTATTTTATTTATTTTTTGAGTCTTTTTAGAGCAGACAGTCTTACTGTTGTGCACTGCTGGGAACTGTGTTTCTCCCTGGAATTCCTTTGGATTCTCAATGGAGAAGTGAGACTCTGTGCACATCCAGGCTGCCAACCCAAATACCCAATTCAGCTTCTATTGTAGAAGCCGTGCTGCTAAAGGGGCGGTATCAATGAGAACTGGCGGTTAGGAGTGGGATGGGAGGTGATGCAGGCTGGAATGTGCAGGGTTAGATTTCAGCAGGAGAAGAGCTTCCCCCCTTGCTTCTTTTTGGCTCCTCTTTGTCTGGAAAAGGAATTTGTGTGAGGGGAGAGGGTTCTGTAGCAAAAGACAGATGTTAGCAGAGGTTATGTTTGACAACCAGCTGTGACTTGAATGTCTCTGTATCTATGTCTAGTGTTTCCACTTCATATTTTCCTGCAGATATTCTTGTTTTGGGACACTTTCTTCCACAGAATAGCTATTGGTACCACGCACAGGCAGATACTGCATAGTACTGAAATCTCCTAGATGTAAAAGCGTCCTATTCTTGCATGATGCTTTTCAAATGGATGAGTGCCAAAGAACCTTCAGATCTATAATCCTACCAGAAACAGGTCTGTAAAGACCATACCTGTGACTTCAGCAATGTTCAGTGGTTCTGTCTGTTAAAAACATCCTGGGAGTCCTTGCCAGAGGGAAGCCTGCTGTCAGACTGAAGGTCTTGCCTTATATTTTGATCGCAGAGAATATACATGGAATGGGACCTGGTGTTGCATGTGTTGTCTGTGAGCACCAGTCTTTGTCTTCCTCTCTGTCTGAACAATCCTGCTGAAGTTTGAAGAGAGGACAGCAGTGAATGTAGATCATCGGTTCATAGACACAGAGAAGGGCAGCGTGCGACTGGGCGCACTTTTATATTTTGGTTAGGGAGGCAGGTGCTGGGAAAATTCCCACCTGAAATTGAGATCCCAGCCAGGACAAAATGCTCCCCACCTCACGGTCCCTGGAAAACTGTAAAACATGGATGCTTTGGGAGGGTTTCCAAAAAAGTCTCTTGTCAGGACAGTTTGGTACTTTGGAGTCAGTTCTTTTTCTCTTACTTTAACAAGTCTAAACTAACTAGGTTTTCTGGCCTTCTGGGTAAACCTGGTCTCAATTTGCATCCCTCTTACCTGCCTTTGACTATGGGAAGCTTCAAAATGTCTCTAATTAGGGGAAACATTTAAATGGAAAGCAATTAAGAAAGGGTTGTTTCTGATGAGGTTTTGACACTAGTGCTCGTGCTGGGAGTGGGAACGTAAAGGAGGAGGGTACTCTGTGTGTGCTCTACGGGGCTGAATAACTGGAGGGGTTTGATGGATCTGGTTAGCCACTGGAACACATTTTGCGGCTTTGGGCAACGGTGAAATTACTGTTGGCGCTGTCTTATTTTTTCACAGCGCTGCGTGGCGGGAGGTAACAAGCCATATCTGCTGCACACGAACGGAGAGAAAAACAGCCTCAGAGTCCCGGGAGCTGCTTTTTGGCTTAGAATAAAGCACTGGCTGCAGAGCAAGCCACTTGACTGGGGGCCTGCTTTAGATAACTCCTAATGGATAAGCGTGGGATTTGTCGGGACAAGGGGAACCGAGTTATTCTGGGGGACTTTGCAGGCAGCATAGAAAGCTGTTTTGGGGAGAAGTTGGGTGTAACTGTTCAGTAGTCTTCAATCAATAAGAGATGGTGTTGCAAAGAGTCTTATTGATCAAATCTGCACTGTTTGTTGGACCAGCCTCAAATCAAATTGACCTGTGCCTTTCTTTAAAATAAATTGCTGAGCACTTACTCAAATGAAATTATGAGTGCCTGTTCCAGCTTTGACAAATAAGTATGATAATGAATGTTACAACGCATACAACTGTGGTTGATGTGATGCATTTAATTGCCAGTTCCTGCAAGTAAATGACTTCTAGATATCATGTAAAGGAATTAAATCCTAATGGCCTGACCATATGATACAAAACCCTGTGACAATTGGATGGATGATAATGGTTCCCTATGGTCGCTGGAGATGTAAACGGCCACTTCGCAGACCATTTTCCCTGCAACTATGCTTTAACTCCGCTTGCAAGTGAAGGATTAGTTGTCCTGAATTTAACCAGATATGAAGAGGGAAGGAGAGAAAAAGAAGAGAGTAAGTCTATACTTGCTCATGTGTCTGTAAAATGCTGAACACACAAAGATCAAGTAATTGAGACAAGCCAAATGTTTATACAAGGGCATTTCTGGTGCCCCCATCCTTAGCAGGACTGAAGTTCAGTTTGCCTGGAGGATAGGATGAAATGAGGTGATTGTAGACCAGAGACTTGTTTTATTTTGTTTATCTGCAGGAGAATCAAAGCAGGGCAAGGTACAGCTTTAATGCAGGGTCAAACGTGGGGTTTGTTAAGTGCAGCTTTTGTTTTTGATTCATTAGCTGGAAGTAGAGGGAGGAGAGCTTGCCTGGATGAACACCAGCAGGAAGAATTGTTTTGCTGGGAGAAGAAAATCTAACAGTGGAGAAAAGGGTGCATGTCTGCTTTGTTGGACTCTGGTGTTTAAGAAGTGAGGAATTACGGCTTTATTTCTGGATTGCTCATTGACAGATGCTAAAATGTCTGTCAGAAGGGCAGCCGTCTGCCATTATGGGTCCCTTTTAAAGAATTTATTGTGGAGCATCTTCTCTTGTCCCTCTCCAAGGTTTTTTTTCTGAACTGGCAGAAGGAAGATCGCCTTATGAGGAAGGTGGTTTTGCTCACTATTATAAATTACCTTCTGTCTATTAGCACTTTGGTGTGTTACAGAGTGGCACCCTGTTTGTGATTAGGTGTACTGAACAGCCAGTGTTCTCCTGGAGTGCCAGCAAAGATACCTGGCTTCTTGAGGCAGAGTTTAGAGGTTATGAGAGATCAAGCAAGTTGTGTAACAGTACGCTAGTAAATCATCGATGCCTAATGCTTTTGTTTTAAAAAATGCTAATAAGGGGCATATTGCAGCCAAAACTTCCATAGTTTTGACTGCTTCCGTCTGTTCTGATGGAAGGCATTAAAGATCATGTCATCCTCTTAAGATTTCATTTGGTTTTGTCTATTTTGCTGAAATTGTCGTTTAAGGGGACGCTTATTTCCAAATGTGATTTAGACGTGTGATCATGTGGGAATAAAGCTGATGCTACCAGCTCTTTTTATGAAGGCTACCAAACAGGCATGACCATTATTCGTTACCAGCTCGCTGAAACAAAAGTGGAAAGCTCTGCTTTTCTGCCAGTTTCCTAAGAGGTATGGTTCCCTGCTGTCTCCTTCCTTTGAATTTGTGCAATTTGCCATTACATTGGAGCAATGGACGAAGTACGAGTATTGTATGTGACAGGCTGCTCCTCCTAGGACTTCCATCTTGCATAAATCACTTTTCTTATGCCTCTCTATAAAATTTAAATGACATCTGGAAGGAAGGGATTTGCCAGACCCATCCATCTGAAATATTAAAGTTGTTTTACATTACATTGGCATCACTCAAATCAAAATCTCAGCTCTTGGGATGGGACGTGTGACCAGCTAAAAATTAGGGTACAGCATCCACGGGAGACATTTTGGAGAGAAAAGGTAATATTATTTTTTACCTTAAGCATCTTTGAGCTTCAGATTTTCTTGTAGTGTTACGCTGGCTGCTGTGATTCTTCACTGAGAGCAATGACTACTTGCAGTCCTTGGGTTTTGGGTCGGCAAAACTGACAGGCTTGGGTCCGCCTTAACTTTCTGGTCCATTAAGAAAGAGTCCCTGGCTGCCAGCTTTGACAGATAGCGTGGTAGTAGTGGTTACCTTCAGGCTGCTTGCGTTTCTTTCTTCTTGTGCTGTTTGAATGAATAATTGGCTGCACCAAAATTAGGGAATGATTTCAATCCACGAACTGAGGGTTTTACCACCGTGTTATTGTTAGGTGTTAATGAAGTTGCATACAACACTGTCTAAAATGATTTTCCTTTGAACAGTTAGTTTTTGGAAACAAACGTTTTGATGAGACAAGATGGTTCGCTGGAATACTTCACAGTGTTTTTCCTCAGAGGTATTTCAGATCAGCACTAAAATGTCACCTCCTTTCAGACTGTTTTTACATTCTGGGAATGTTTAAAAACTTAAAAATTACAAGATTCAGAGACTTTGTAACCTGAAAATTTTGAAGACATTTGAATAATGGGATGGCACCAAGATGGCAAAATTTGGATTTCCCTTTTGTCACAATGTGACTTTCCATAGCCAGTAAAGTTTTGAGAGGTTACTGAAAGTAGCAGAGCTGACCAACAAAACAAAGCGAGTGGAGGGGTAAGTGGGAAAGGGTAGGTAAAGTAAAATAGCCTGAATATTAAGAATTTAAGGCATGATGGCAATAGGAGATGGAAAAATAGCAGGGAGAAGAAAGGCGAAATGGTGGGAAGGGACATTATAGGAAAATGTGGAAAATGCTTCCCTCCCACAGATTCAAAGCATTAGAAATAACATTTGGCATTATGGATATTCTGAAGATACTCTGCCTTTTTCTAAACCAGCGCCTTGCCAGCCATCTGAATTTCAGTTCGGTTCCTTGAGTGTGCCGTAGCACGGCTTATTGGGGTCACAGCGTAAGGCTGGATTAACATTCTTAACAAGCTCACATTTTTGGATAGTCTGAGTGATCTTTTCTTACCCCCTGCTGTGTGGTGGGAACCGTGTGCTGATGATTCCTAGCAGGTGATGTAGCTGGAGGAGATTATCAGAAGTGCCGGTCCCTTTTCTTTACCCTGGCCATGTCTTGGAGAGCGAGCAGGGAGCCTGGGGGCCTGTCTGCTCTCCTTCTGCCCCAGGTTTTCTTTATTTCTGCTCTTGGAGCCAGATATGTTCACTTTAGCACGGCAACATGAGTAAAACTCCATCCTTTCCTGGCATCCTGGACGAGATATTTTCATTTGCTTGCAGATGCAATGTGTAAATGCAGTAAATTTAATGATGGATGGATGGCTCTGCTACAATAGTTATACTGGGGTAGCTAATCCTCTTCGTAGAGGGGAGACTCTCTTATTTTATAAAACTCTATTTTCACAGTGCAAATTGTGGGGTGGGGAGGGGTGGGGTGGACGCAATACAACTTGTGCGCATAGCTCATGGGCACTTTACTCTTGGTATACTGTGTCTTCAGACATGGGAGTGGTACCCAGATTAATCATACAGGTAAGAGTCGTAAAAAAAAAATCAGTGTGTTGGCTTGCTTTCAAGCCAAGTATGCTCTGAGCTAGGCTCTGAAATTCTGTATCTCTCTGTTCCTCTTCAGGGGACGGGAAAACTCTGCAGATTAATAATGGGATAAGAAGCAATTTTTTATCCCTCAGTAGATCCCTTTTACCAAGCTCAGTGTGGCTTGGCTGTCTTAACGTCTCAGCCCGGTGGGGGTTAGTATGAGATAGGGAATTTGGGATTTCCCTTGAGCAATCTGCAAGGCTTTCATCGAGCATCTTTCATCGGCTGAAAGAAGTGGTGCTGCATGTAGGCATCCTCCCTCAGCTACACGCCGTGCTTTGTAGGCTTCAAAAAGATGGATGCTCCTTTGAAGGTGGGGGGAAGCTGAAGAATTTTTAGTCTGCTGCGTTGAGAAGAGTTGCGGGTTTGCTTTTGGTAACCCTCTGTGGTTTTAGGAGCCTGTTCTCTATTTGGAGCTGCCGCGTGCGTGTTTTCAAGGGGAGGATGCTAGATGGCTGCGTTCAGGCTTCACAGGTGCAATTCCCACTTGATTTGGCTGCTATTTTAACACGTATGTCCTGGAAGGTGATAATGCAACTGCTTCCCACTCGTCTGTCACTGCACTACCTCTGTTTAACAGTTCAGTGCTTGTGCAAGGATGGTTGTTTATTCCTACAAATATGAGACAACCATAAAATGAATCTGGTGAGTCAACACTGCCAGATGTGCGTGTTACAGCCTTTTGTCCTATTAATGCCAAACTGTGCTGTGTCATCACAGCTGATTCTAAACTTCTGTGGAGGCACAGAAACAATATAAGTCCAACTCTAGGATATTACATGGTGATCTTTAGGTTTTTTGGCTGGAGAGAGGAGATTGCTTGAACTCTTTGGCAAAGGAATGACACTGCCCCGCACAAAAATGTTCTTGTTTAGGCTGTTGAGGGCTACGTTTACGATAGCTTCTTTCAGGCTTTCTCAGCTTGCTGAATAAACCCATAAACCTGTACTTCAGGTCCCAGAACTTGAAAGTAAGATTAATAGCAGGACTTAAACACCTATCGGATGGATTTAAAGTGCAATATTTACTGCAATATAGAAGAGAGCACTGAAATACTTAATGTTCCCAAACCACTGAAAAACAGGGTGTCTCACCACGACTGTACATTATGGTGGTTTCTTTCCAGAGCCTTAAATAACCTTTCTCATGGTACTGAGTAGGAAGCATTAGGCCCAAGTTCAAGGCTGTGATTTGGGCTGTGCCTCCCACTGTTACTTCATTTACTCTGGGCAGCTCATTGAGAAGAAAAGTTTCTTGGATTCAGGCAAAATGTGGCCGTCTGGAGAACGGCACTTGGAGATGAGAAAGGCAGACTGTTCCTGAGGACAGCTAATACCGCCATAGCTGTCTCCTTCTCCAACTGAACAGTGGGGTGGACCAGCTCTGGTGTTGAGGTAGGGTGGGAGGCATCTGATTTGTGTTGGTGCAGACCAAGAGCTGTGCCGTGTCCAGGCAGTATTGAACCGGAGAGTCACAGTCATTTCCCTGCAGGCAGGAAAGGGGTAAGCCTGGCTGCGAGCTTCACTCCGCTGACCCACATTACTTTCCTTTTCTCATTTTAGGATAAAACTAACTAAAGTTGCAGGGAAGAAGTGGCCTCTGGAGGTCAAAATCAAATGATGGATGCAGGTGTTTGGAAAATCTGTCATGCTGTTGTGCGAAGACCTCTTGAAAGTAAGGCAGTGCAGAAGAGTGAAAGAGCAGTGCTGGAGAGGGTAGTTTGCCTGCTTGCTTGTCTCTGGTGGTGGCCGTAAAATAGAGTTATTTCTCTTGAGCTAACCCTATCATCATTAATATAGTGTGGATTCCTCCCTGGAGTCGTGTCATCTATTCCTTTCACAGTACTTGAACAACGCTGCATTTGCACATGCCCTGCATCGTCTCTGCAGCGTGTCACCTGTCTTAATTACAGTCCGTGGCAGATGCTTCCAGGTGTCTCATGATAGTGGAGATGGTTGATTATAAGTTTCTTTCCTTCTCAAATTCCTTGCATTCTCAACTGTAATTGGTTACGCTGTCTTTACAGTGCATCTTGGTGAAACTTGGAGTATGTTTTGTTTTAACATCATTCAGGCTAACAGGCTTGTGAATCTGTGGTGTCTTTGAGTTCAAATCAAAATTTATTTGTGTGTTGAGTTTTTATTTCTCCCTTTCCAGATTATCAGGTGGCCATAGGTAAATATCCTACTGAAAAGAAAGTGAATTCAGTAGTCTCGCATCTCCCAGTTCAGTTTTATTTCTTTGCCGGGGGGAGAAAAGAGGGAAGAAGAGGAAGGAAAAATATAATAGAATATTTTTCTAAATCTCTTACCCTTTTTTATTGTCATATTGAGCTTTATTTAAATGCTGCTGATTTGAAAAGTATGGAAAGTACCATGTAGACAGACATGTGAAAGTATTAGAAGCACCGAGGCCATAGCGGTGGGAGCTCCCATCACCAAGGTCTTCAGGAGAGATGGTTGCACTGAGACAAGGCTTGTGATTCAAGTTGCTGAAAGTACTTGTCAGGTCTTGTAGTTCTGGGAATGTTCCTTTTTGCTTCGCTGCGGTGTTCTTAGAAATAGGTCTTGTGCAGCAAAGGATCAACTTACTTTTTCCTTTGGAGGTCTTCTTCCGTATAACTAAGTTCATCCATGCAATCAGATAGGTCACATTCATACCTTCTGTGGGATTTCTATAGCTCTAGGAAGTCTCCGGGCTGCCAACTACATCAGCTGCGTTATTCACTGTGTGAATCGGGCAAGATGAAGGTGAGGAAATGAGTGTGTCTTTGAAGCTGACCATGTGCTGGAATTCCAGAAAGGGGTCAGATATTTTATGTGGCTCCTGAGCCATTGCAGAGAGTGCTGATCAAACTTCTTAAAGGCTATGAAACCTTGTACCTGTGGTCTTAATGCCATCTTGGGGTACTAGACACCCAAGTGGGCTTTTGTGATGATGTTGGAGGACTAAGCCTTCTTAAAAACTTGCTGTTTTCCAGACCGTATTGCACACATCAGCCAGCCAAGCTCCTTTGCTTGTTTGGTGAGGACAGTAGTTTTTCCCTCCTGACAGTTGCTTGACAGTGTGCTGAGGAATAGATGATGCATGCCCTGTCGTGGTGTTACTGCTTGGCTGCTCTGCACTAATCAGAGTTAGCAGAAACTCGGATCAGGAAGAAACTGGCCTAAACTTGAAAGAAAGAGACAAAAAAATTGCAAATAGATTTTTTTTTAATGTGTATTGAGGTGATGCTTCCAGGTTTCTTATTCTGAGTATCTGAGTAACGGCAAGGCGAACAAAATGCTGGGGCAGTCATCTGTGCAGCAAGCAGATAAGCCTGGTTTTATCCTGACTCTTGAAATGGTGTTATCCATCCGTGTGCTTGGAAAAGATGGCCGTGAGGTATCCACCCACCATAACCTTTCTCAGCAAATTGTCGTGTTTGGCAGTGTGTGTGTGTTTACCTGCAGGATCCCCACACCGAGAAGAGGATGAGTGCGATAGCTCTTCTGCTTTGTGACCCTCACACAGCCAGTGGTTGGCTGTGATAAAGATGTGAGGTAGATTTAGTGCCCTGCTCTCCCTACAGCTGTCCTCATCGCGACTCTGGACTGTACTCGTCCCTGTGAGCAGCTGGATAGGTGAGAGAGGAATGGGAAATGCACTCTCTGTGCTGTGATTTTCATTCCTAACCCATTTGGTAGAGTGGACAGTTCCCTAAAGAGGGTTTCTTGTGTCACTTTTCCTGAATCTATTCTGAAGCTGTGCATCATTCAGGGTATAGGCAGGCGTCAGGCATGGGATTCTTCCCAGACTTTCTCAAAGTAGATGCAGCTGAAGGAAAACTAAAAACTTTATCAGGATCCTGCAGGAACCTGGAGTTAAAAGCATTATGGAGGTGTTTCCTAAGCCCTGTAAAAACTACTTGAGCATAATCTTGAAAAATGGTATTTCCTTCTTCGAGGGAAAAAATTAATTAAAAATATCTGGGCTCTGTAACAGTTAATCTGTTTCATGTCTTCTTTAAGAAGAAAAAAAAACCCAAAACAAAACCAAACCCAAAACCAAAAAAAAAATCCCACCCCAAAACAGAAAAGAAGAAAATTGCAAAGAAGAGTTATACCATATCACAGTGTCATTATTAAATTTGTAATGAGGCAGCAATTATTTCTAGCCAGGCGTGAAGTAGCACGACAAGAATTAGCTCACACCATGTCAGTGAGCAATCTTCAGACTGGCAAATATCCATGGCAGCACTGAGGGTGATGTGATGAAAGCTCTCTGTTAGTCTCGTGTCTCTGAATGCGTGTGGACATCGATGCCTGAGGCTTTATATACCCAGGAGATGCGGTTTGAAAAACACATTAGCAAACATTCATTTAAGCTTATTATGGAAACAGAATTAAAATGGTTAACAAAAGCAAATTCTCAGGTGTTACCTTCAGTAATATTCAGCCCATTCTTGCATGCCTGAGGATGGAGGGAAAATGCATTTTCTTCTTCAGCCTTAACTTAAGGGATGCATATGTTTTGCTTCTGCTAAATATTTCATAGAGCAGCTTCTGTAGATTAAGACAGCACTACAGTGAAGGAATAAAGTGCTTTGATATAAAACTGTCCCTTTTATAAACGAGGAGCGTTGGAGAGATTTAAGGACCACCTGGTCTGTTTTCAAGAGTCTAAATAAGTGCTTATGCATGTGCTCTTTCTTACCCTTACTGCTCCGGTCACCATTATGGGCTTGCCATATAAATTGTTCCAAAGCTTTTACCACAGATTTATTCTGAGCAAGATGTTAAGTACTGAGAAGGGGGTGAGAGAGAAAAATTCATGTGTGTGAGCCGTCGAGGTTATGGTAATCCCTTAGCTTGCTTCTATTCTGGACATACAAGTTTTGTAAAATTGGTTTTTCTGTAGAGAAAAACTGTAGTAAAGGGAGCAAATTGGAGATGTGCAAAGTACGGATTGTATTTATTTTCAGAGCAACTCCTGACATCTCCCCGGCGTTACATTGGGCGAGCAATTCATAGAATCATGGCGTTACACATTCTTATGCATCGAAAAAATAAGTATGCTTTAGATAGGATTATTAGGGCTTTAATTTTAAATAAATATATTTTTTTGCCATGACCTTTTATGCAGTGCTTCTGAATAATGAAAGCAAAATGAGCTGTTCCAGCATGAGCCCAAAGACATCTGCAATTTATTTCCTGTCGAATACTGCCACTTACCAATGGATAATATGATTTATTTCTGGCTGATGGCCAATCATGCTAATTAACACAACAGTACTTCTGCTGAGACCGACTGTGCCCTGCTTTTTGCTGTTCTCTTTATCTGTCTCACCAGAGGGAGTTTAAGTGCCTCACACAACTGTTTCTTATCCCTGCCTCCCTGAAAAGCAATGGCTCGTGATTCATCTGACCACCCTTTCCAGCCCTGCAGTTATTTCTTGCCTCTGCTTCACCCGCTGGTAAGGACTGCTCCTCCGTAGGTGTTCTTCAGCAGTTTTTGCTTCTGCTCCCTCAGCCTGCTCACTCCTCTTGAACCTTTGTCACGTTTTCTGATGCTGACTACCTGGTGCCAACCTGCAGTTGAGGGTGTAGACCAGATCTGGCCCACCTTGTCGGCATTTTCAGTACTGTGAGTCGGTCTCTCTTGATTTATTGTAGGGAAAATACTGATGGATGGCGCTTTGGGCATTGCATAGCTTACAGGTTTGTTGTTAAAAAAAGGATTCTTGGCATTGGATGTGTATGGGTTCATAACCTTAATAAAGAACAATACTGGGCTTGCTGTCAGTAGCCTGTTGGACTGGAGTACAGCGGTGCTGAGTGCCCAGATGAGGTATGGAAAGGTGGTTCTTTTCCTGTATCATCATTTCGGGGTGAAAATGCAGCGAAGTGGACATATTCTATACTTCCCTGCATCACAGCAAATTTGCATGTTTCTCTCTAAGAACCCCTGTCACAGTTGGTGACCAGTTGCTTACAGAAGCAGTTGCCCTTGGTTCTTCAAGGACGTATTTGTCCCCATCCCCCTTTTTCTGCCTTCACTGTTTCCCATTTTCAGCTGTTTCTCATTGACTTCTGAGCCTCTCAGGTACTGTTGTAGAGCGATGCCATTGTGCACTCTGCTGCTGAATATGCCCTCCATCAAAACGAGGTATTTGACTTTCGATTTAGTATTACCTTGAATGAAAGATTTCATTGCAGATGCTTGGCAGTGGCTTTTCTCAGGGCAAGTGACAACTTGCTCGTTAGTCGGGATGTCACTGAGTAAGGCAGTGTACCAGGTGGCGTTCACCGTTCTCTCTCGCTCCAGCTAGCTGTGTGTGCGGGCCTGTGCTCTGGTTATTTAATGGTGCAATAAAGAAAGAAGCAGAGCAAGAGATAATTAGCTGTAATTCTCCTCAGCTTGTTTTGCACGGGGTACACTTTGTTGTCACTGTAAAAAAAAATCATCATTTTTAGAGCATGTGCGACCCAGTGAATAGTTGTTTAACTCAACTGCTTCTTCTCTCCGTCCTCCCACGCTGTCGCTCTTGATCTGTCCTGAGAATCAATCGCCATCCCAGTGCATGTCTTGGAAACAGTTTGAACTACAATTATAGGCAAATGTCATTTTTTTCTTTAGGTAGTGAGTGTGCCAGAGGAGATTATTGCTCTCATTGTGGTGTACATGGATGGAGGGATGAACACTGGAAAGTCTTTCCTCGTGCCTTCCCTACTTATCCAGCAGTAATCTTGCTGGGAGTTACAATCTGACATTACAGTGGGAGGTTTTGGTTTTTTGAAAATATTTGTCATTACCTGGGGTTTTTGTTGTTGTTGTTGTTTTTTTTTTTAAGTCAGCCAGGAAAGAAAGCCAGTTGTGGTATATTTCAAGGTGAAATGGTTGTGGTTAATGTTTTTCTGCACACTGTCCAGACAGTCAAATGTGCTGATAATGCAGATAATGACTGGACAGATGAAATCCCGAAGTCAAACGGTAATAAGAAGAAAAGTACTGCTGGAGGAGTTGCTGTTTTTCAGGTGTGATACCAGCCTGTCACAAGGTAGTACCTCCATCCACCCTGATATTTCCTTCCAGTACCTCATCCCTTTCCCTTCTAATCACTTAACAGAGGAACGTCTTTCATTGTAGGACACTTAGACTGATCATTTGGGAAAACCATGTCTCCATTGCCAGGACCGTGAGATCTGTTCTGCTGCTATACCTGCTGCTGCAGCCTCCTCCTGATACTACCCTTCAATGCAAATATTGTTGAGCCGACTGTTTGACTGAAATTCCCCCGTTCTTGCCAGACACTCTTGTTGTGTTCAAGCATCCATCTCAATCACTTCCGCAAATTAACTTTTTCCACCCATCCTTTAGGAGCTGGGCAGTTGTATTTAATAGCTCGGTGTGTGTGTTCTTTGCACGCACTATCTCTGGCTATTGTGAATCCAGTTATTACTGGGTTTTGGTTCATCAAAGGTGAGTTTGTCAGGATAGTCCCTCCCTCTGTGGAGCAGAGAGGAAGAAATGCCTTTTTGTTTTACCTGATTAACACATGTGGAGGAGGAATGCTAAACTGCTATAAAATAGAGAAGAAATAAGGCAAAAGATGGATGGTATGACGCGTTTAAAAAAACGCTGTCTTTTATTGCATCTTACCTATCAAAAGCGGTCAGAGAGACCTCTTTCCTTAAAAGAAGCACACAAATACATATATCATCTTTGCCCTTTTCAGGATATTTTAAGCCTAATTTTGTTTTCAAGCCTGCAGTTTCTGTGTGCCACAGTCAATTAATTTAATCATTTGTAACAGCAGGCAACACGGAGCCTGTGTATTGGAGTAAAATACTAAGCTCTTACATACCTTTTGCTGCCATTAATTTCAATTTGTTTGGTCATAAAATTACCACCTTGTTAAATCTTGACAGCTACCAGTGAACCAGAGGCTCTTGTAACAATACTAGAGGACCCGAAGACAGCCTGCGAAATCCCTTTTCCTACAGGCCTTACCTAATCATTTTTCTTCCGTAATGAAGTCTTTGTTCACAAAGATTAATGACTCTGCAGGACTTTTGCAGGGGTCCCTTTCCCCCTTTGAAGGAAAGAGAGAACCAGTTTATTAATCTGCTGCACAGGGAGCTGAGATTGAAGATAAAGGACATAAAGGGTTGTATTTTCTGGGAGCGGTATGAGACATTACTGTGCTTGGATCCACGGTAACAATAGTAGGATTCGTGGCGTGTAATTCCTTGCTTTGCACTTTGAAAGGATACCTCCTAAATATCCAGCTTGGAATTGGAGCTACCTATATATTTGCTGAAGTGGCTTGCCAAATTGCTCTGGAGTGTATTGTTGCCTTCAAGAAGTAGAAATAGAGTTATGTTTCACCTGGTACAGTACTTCCAAAGGGCTTGTTGCAAATGACTTTTACGGAAGGATATTTTCTTTCTTTGCTGAATCAGCTGGCTGAGCGGCAATGATTTTCATGCCCTGATGTGGGTTTTTTTTGTTAGAAATGGGATAAAAGGCTTAGCTTGTCTTGTTCATTCTGCCCTGGCTAGATACAGTTAACATTGAAGCATTTGGCCCGACATAGCCTGTATTTCAGCAGCATGACAGGATAAATTTGAAATTATGCATCCTGCTGGCAATATTACTTCATCATATGACATATCTGTGTTGGGACTGCAGAGGATATTCCCTCCTCCTTTTGAAAATGTTAAAAAAAAAAAGCTCGAAAGGCCAGCAGTGTTTCCTAGAGGGTATAGTCAGGCTGTGCTCTGCAGGGAATCCCTTGTAATATATGCACTGGATTACGTTGGTTTAACGGCCAATTTCGAATCTGTGATTATTTTTTGTTCAGGCTGCGGTTCTGTGCACGCTAGTTGACAGCGGTTGCCTGCAGTTCTGCAGCCTTCAGTGTTGGATGTTGACTGCTGAAGTCCTGGCAGCTTTCACAGGTTCAATTCTCAAACAAGCAGCATCGTTTCGAGGAGGCAGAACATAACCTCCTCGGTGCTCTTGGACAGAGAAAGAGCTGCACTTTGCCTTAGGTACACCTGCATGCGTTGCACGTACTCCGGAGCATCCCACAGTGGAGACTGTGACTCTTGCTGCTCCAGAGATAGCCGTTATATGGTAATAAATGCTATAATTAAAGCCGTGATCAGATTTAGGTTAAATTAATCCCTTATTTCCCTTCTTTTCAACAGCTGTTCAATCAAACACTCTGGGTTTGATATCCATTCAGCAGTCATTTTTGGGGAGGATGTTTGAAATTTGCCAGTTGGCAGGTTAGGAACTGTTTGAGTCAAGAGGAAAAAAAACAGCAGGAAGACCCCAAATGACTTTCAGGATGCTATGGAGAATTGCTGGTGTGTGCGGTTCATCAAACTTAACACGCAATTTGGCAGGGAAAAAATTCACAGCAAAAGAAAATGGAAGAAAAAAAACCCACCCTTTTTCATTTAATGACTGTCTCCCCTGTGTGCCCTTTCCAAGCTTATTGCAGCAAAGTCATGTGTGCGAGGGGGTTTGTTCACGGCCCGGTGGCATCAGCGGGGTCAGGCATGGATCAGCAGCACTGCCGTTTCTTGGCTGGCTCAGCTGAGCCACCGCGGACGGCATCGGCTTCTTTTCGGGCCTTAAGATCAGAGCCCACGATGCCAAATGCTGGAGAAGGGTGTAGGAAAGACTGGTCCCAATGCCAGGAAATTTGCAGTCCGGACAGACACAGGACGGGAAGGGCAGATCAAGCACAGAGAAGAGAAACATCTTGCCTGAGACCTCAGTAATCACCTGCAGAAACAGGAATTGAGCGTAGGTCTTCTAGGTTTTTCTCTTCCTTGTCTTTTTTTGCTCCCCTCCTACCCTAAGCTGCCGACCGGGGAAAATCCCTGTTCTCCGCAAGGATCCAGTGTGTGTTATCACACCATTTATTTGCCTGACCCACCAGTTTTGTCCCTTTTTCATAGCAGCACGGCGCAGGCTTTAGTTCTCCACCAGGGAGATGTTTTTTTTTTGCTCCATGTGTGATAAAGGGCTAAAAGCTTACTGTAAGGTGTCAATGCTTAAAGTTTACATGAGTTCAAGGGGAGACTGGAGAAATTCACAGAGGAGAAAGCCCTGAGAATTATTAAATGCAGAAACATGACTTCTGACGTGGGAAGTCACCGGACTGTAAACTGCATGGAGGATATTTTTTGGAAGAAGTATCATTTTCTGTATTTGTATTCTCAGCTGTCTGATTTTGGCTGTTGTCAAAAGCAAGCTGCTGGACGAGATGGATCTTTGCTCACACTGGGTGCAGGGATGTTAAAATTGCAACCCCTTCCCTTCTAGCAATTGTTTCTGCTATTAGTTGTTCGCCACGTCCTTTTATAGACAAACCCAACACGTGAAGAAAGTTTGCAAAGAAGCCGCAATCTGGTTTGGGCGAGGTTTTCCAGCTCCTGCCATATTGTTGGCTCTTAAGAAAATGTCTTTAAAACAAATCGAGTTGAGGAATAACAGAGCTGTGCGAAAATGCGTATCACCGTAAGCGTTCACACCTTTCATTTCTTAATCCTTGTAATGCTGTTTTAAGAGCAGGCTGCGTTGTCCGTGGGTAGGTGGTCAGAGCCTGGATGTGCTTTCCTCCAGCGATGCTGTGTGGGTTTGGATGTGGGTTTTCTTACCTGAGCTTCATGGTATCCAAGTGTGAAACAACTGGGTATTGCCAGATCCCGATATTTTCTGGAAGGCCTCTCGTGTTTGATTAGATAAAAGGCACCTTATTATTAATGTCCTGAAAAGAGGAAATTATTTCAGTTCAAAAGAAAAAGAAAAGGAAACCAAGTTCCTGCTTTTATTCACTGTGGGTAAAAGCTTAAAAATGGTTTTTTTTGTACCCTCCAGGCTTCAGGAGAAAGCCAGTCTTCTAGTTTGGGGGACATACTTAAAATTGTGGGGTTCAATTCTTTTTTTTTTTTCTCTTTCAAAATTCTCTATTGGTTTACAGAGGCATGTTGAAGACAAGTTATACTTTTATTCAAGAGAGAAAGAGGGCTTGATTATATGGAAGGAAGTATAGTCTTTAGGCTCTGTTTTCAAGTTGTGTATGTTCATAGATAATAAAACTGAACGTGGCGCTGAGAGAAAAACTCAGAACTTTTTACCCTCCCTCCTCCTTTCTCCTCCACTTCTTCTGGTGCTGATTTTCCTGAGTTCCTGGTTTTTACAAAATAACCATAAACATAATTTAAAATTAATGCTCCCACGGAAGAGATGAAATACAAAATATGATAGCTGGAAAAGTTAAGTCCTTGGATGTTGCTTAGGTTTTGGACATAAGTGTGGAAGTGCAGAATATATGTATGAGAGAAAGCGAGAGCAAGTGTTAGTGTGATCTTCCAAGTTTCCGGTATTTATTGGTGCTAGTATGGAAGACATGCTTAATGTACTGCCTGATGTTTTGAAGCTTGTGACACATAGCTGCATATATAAATGTAAAAGGAATTTAAAACAGAATTGGAGCAGAAAAGTCATAAATTAAAAGATGCGACATTGGAATAGCTCTCTTGATGTAAATCCAGTTTGTTTTGAAAAAATGCATTTGAATTTTTGACAAGCAATAGGAAGCCTTAAGCATATTGTAATTTTTAAAAAATCATGTACGTTAATGAGGAAACCCAAGCAGGATGTATTTACAATAATTTTTTAAAAGTCAATCTGTTGAGCTTCTGGATTTTTTCAATAAATATCTGGGATGACTGCAGCGCTAAATCTATTTTTGGCAATTGCAGCCCTCTATGCAGGGACCAAGGAAATAATTACTAATTTCAGTGTATTGAAGCAGTTTATCCTTTTTCCTTTAAAGCTTTTTTTTAAAAAAAGAAAAAGCTTTTTTAAAAAGCTTTTCCAAGCTCTAAAAAGCATGGGGAAAACCCCTTTCAATGATGAAAACTGGGCTGTGATCTACTCAGTTTAAAAACTTAGTGGGATGCAACTAATGTTACCTTTAATTATTGCTGCTAAATGCAAAATGTTGTCTAAAATACTCATCAGAGAGGAAGTTATTTAACTAATAAAGATTTCTTTAGAGGTAGTACTGCTGTTAATTTTTCATTATAGAAGTGCTGATATGAATTGATTAGAAAGGGGGAGAGGAATGTGTAAGAATCGGAATAGAAATGTGGTAAACTACAGTCCCTTAAGTGATTATAGGTAGCAGTGTTTCTTCCAGTCAGGGAAAAAACAAAGTGCAGTGTTTAATACAAAGGATGTATTTGACTACAAATGATTCTGCTTTAACACTGACCAACCAAAAGGCATTAACCTCTGTAGAGGAGCACTGCTGCAGAAAACCAATTAGCCTGTTGGTCTAAATAAAGATTTCTGTATGCTGATTTAAATCGTGATTAGAACTAATGATTTTTAAAAGTTGTTTTAATGCATCTACCCTGTTTGCTCTGTGCATCTGGTGCATTTGAGCCCTTTCCTAGTGACTGCTTTTGTGTCTGTATGAAAAGTAGGGCAAAGTTTACAACAGCATCTGAGTAATATAAGAGTATCTTAGAGTATCGTAGTCTTCCCATCCCTGAAATAGCTCAGGACCACTGGGAAATTTTATTTGTAGACTCTTGATTTTTACAAGGCTGATACAACTGGTGAAAGACTTCGCAGTTAGAAAGTGTAGAAAAGCATCAGACTAACGAACCATGAAAACAGTAGCTTGTTTTAATTTGCGTAACTTTTTAATTCCCTAGTTGGAAGAAGGGGGAAAGTAGTTCCCGATTCCTGAAACGGTGTGTTCATCTTAATGGGTTGTTAATCAAGCTGTACGCTCTGCCTTAACGGCTCTGTTCTCTCCTAGAAGCGTAGGGCTAAAACTGTTTCCACTGAGATGAGCTGAATTTCGATTTGGTTTCAGAGACGGAGCCGTTCCTATGTTGTTCTGCTTGTGGGCATGCTGGAATAAGCCTATTAAGAGCCCATTTTCAAGGGGTTTTTATTATATGCGAGCACATATCGGATTTGAAAACATACTCGGCGGCGGCAACAGCTCCCTATTGCAAAAGATAAAACATAAAATCTAAACCCGAATGGACACTAGGAATCCTTTATGTGTCTCTGAATTACTTTCATCTCTTCATCGCTCCATTAATGGATATCCCCACAGACCACGTAGCGCGCTCTCAGCTTCCCTTACTTTTGGGTTTATTCAGCCAATTGCCTGGTATTGTCAACTAATTGGAGTGGAAATGATAAATGCAAGCGATGTTAGTGCGCTGCCAAGTCTCCTCACTTGGCAGCCGGTGGGTGATGCTGGTAATTGTTACCAAAAGTGTAATTGCTCTGGATTTCAACAAAGCCGCCTGGTATTTCTCCTCCGAGACATCCGATACCTGCCTTTCCTCAGTTGTCTCCAGCAGAGGACGAATTCTGAAGTAAATCCGAGCCGGTGCCTGTGTCGGGGAGCGCTCGGGCTGGGGGCCTGTTGGCGCATCGCTCCCAGCGGAGCGGCAGCCCCTCTCCCCGGGCTCCCAAAAGCGAGAGTGGCACCCTCGCATGCGTCCGGCAGCCTGCAGACAGAGCAGCTCCTTGGAAAGCTAATTGCATGAGTTTTGCTCCTTTCTCATAAAAGCAGGAAAGGTAATTAGTAGGGTACATGATAAGCAATAACAACCACCTTGTTTTTCGTCATGACAGTAAAAATTTCTAGCTTAATTCCTGGCTACCATTAAGGCTTCAGCTGTAGATTGCTGTTTTCACCCTGCTTAGTAATTGCAGCAATGCTGCCAACCAGATGACCGGCTTTACAAGTCTGGCGTGCTACAGAGGACAATCCAGCATCCAGCGACATTTTATGGATTGACTGAGTATTTTCATGAAGCTGTAAGAAACAGGAAGGGGGCTGGGGGGAGGACACAAACCAGCTGTTGTGTGCTTCTTATTTCCACAGTCACTGCACAAGAATAGAGCAGGGATTGTTATCTAGTGTGATGATATGCCATGTTAAGCGGCATCTGATCAAATTACTGAGGCTTTTTACGTATTAATAGCGGACTCCGATTATTTTTGATTTGTTGGGCAATTTTTTTTCTGAGGTAGAAGAGGAACAGGTGCAGCCGTACGAAGTTATGATAGCCAGTGGAAAAAGCCATGGTCAAAGAGGTTGAGGTCTTTCTGTGCTCCGGTTAATGTGACAGTGTGGCAACAGCAAACCATGAGTGCTCACAGCTGCTCTGGGATCCCGCTTCCGCGCCGTGTCTGCTCTTTGTCTCTTTTGCTTATTCTTTGCTTCAAACCTCCTTTGCTTTTACTGCTGGTTGCTTTCTTGCCTCCTCTTCTTACCCTTTTCTTAATGTGCAGCTCTTCCGCTCTCTCTCCTGCCTTTTCCTAAATCCTCATCAGTATTCTCCAAACCCAGTATGTGCTTGCACTCTGCTCCTGTGTCTCGGGTTTTATTTTATTTCATCTTGTGTCTGGGTGCCTGCAAGCTCTAAAGCTTTGTGAGCATATCTTGGTTTTTTGGCCCCTGTTCCTCAAACCGACCAAGTAATGTAGATATCTCTTCTTGCAGCGTGGCGTTTTAAAATTCAGTTAAATTAGGTATCATTTCTTCTTTTGATGTAGGGAAATCCAAAGAATTAATAAATTATGGTGGCACTGCTTGGCGCTTAAGGAGTGCTTTCCATCTTCAAAGTGCTCTGTGCACGGTATTTCATTATTTATACTGTTAATTATATTAGTACTTGTAAGGAAAAAGCCTCTTAAATTGTCGTTGATAAAAGTACACTCTTAACAGGATAGGAATTCAGTGCTTAAATTGTAGCAGATAATTTGTCCACTGAGGTATGGTGCCTTGGAGAAGACGTAAGGCGGATTTACAGCAGTTCTTGAAATGTCTACCAAAAAGTCTTGTTTTAAGTTTAAAGTAGTAATACCTGGGAGCTCTAAAGTGTCCTTGTAAGTGCTGGATGAATGCTAACAAAGCCTTAGAGCGTGCAGGACAAGTAGGTGGGATCCTCATTTTGCAGCTGAGTAATTAGTATCTCAGCTCCTATCTGCAGAGTGACTTTTGAGCCTTTCGTATAATACTGGGGCTCTGTGTCACTGGAATGTTACCCTAACTTGAGTGGAACCGAGATCTCACACTTAGCTAGGGGCAAAACTGGGAAGAACATTCTTAAGCTGTTGGCCCATGTTTGGTTGCACATTTGAAATGAAAGAAACAAAAAGTATAATTAAAATACTAGTAGTCTGCGTTCTCCAGGTCATAAGAGCTCTAAATATGTACCAATAAATCTTTTTATTAGCAGCCATCAGCTACCCACTTCCATGTAAATAGGGAACAAATTAAAATTAGTTTGAAATGTGATCCTAAAATAGTCAGCACCCAGGAATACCACCAGAGTAATTGTTGCAATAACCTCCCCTTTCTTTTATGTATTTCCCCCATGTGTATGAAGTACACGTGCTGCTTTTCTCTCCCATCTCAAAGGAATTAAATGGCCTTGCACTTCAAATGGCTCGTAGCCAGAGCGTTGCGTTTTGCTCAATTTACTGTGACTGTAACGTTCAGACGTTTGGTAGCATTACAGAGAATAAAACCCCCGGCTTTCTGTAGAGAAATCAGTAAACTTAACTGTCGCCAGACTTTTCAAATTTGAGGTCAGGTCTGTTGCTCCGTTGCCAGGAATCTTAAGCTAAATGTTGAACTGTCAAAAGAGCTGAACACCAAGACCCGTGAACTGTCTGGTAGACTCTCATGTCTGAAAAATCAGGTAGTAGTTTCCTGACTATTAACTAGATTCTGAATTCTTGAAACCTCTGCAGAGATGTGCCAGTTTTGATCTGACACCTGGCAAATGGAAATCACTGACGCGTGCGGATGCTTCCAGGCATCTGCCGGGTGGACTTAGAAGAAGCTGATTTGAGATAGATAGAAGCCAGCCTGCTTAGACTATAACAGAAAATAGGGGATGGAGAAGACCAAAAAGAGGGTTTTCTTATCAGAAACTTGAGCATTTAAGTCTCAAAATGTGAGTAAGTGTGGCTCTGTGCTGACCTCATGCCATGTCCTTTGGCCATTATTCCACTATGCAAATATTTTATTTTCTTTTTAATAAAGGAGAGAGGCCACGGGGTGAAGTTTTAGGAGATCCGAGTGATGAGGCACTACATCTGTTCTCTCCCTTTCCTCTCTCGGTGCTCACCCCACGGCTGGCTTCTGAGACAGCAGCCTCACCCTGCGGGGAGCTGCCGGTTTTAAAGTGCAGGCTGCTTTGCGCTGTTGACATCATTCTCGCACAGATTTTCTCCTTTGCCACCCACTGCTTTGGGATTCTCCTTCGGGCTGGAAACAAACAAGGGAAGGAATATATCCATAGATATATCAAATGGTTTTGTCAAACAGATTAAACGTCGCTTTTTGGCAGTGGGAAGATATTAGGAGTTCTGGGTGTTACCGTGGTTTTAGGAGTCTTAGGGTGGATCTGAGTAGGATAAAGCTTTGTTAAAGAGAGCAGAATGAGTTAACTCCAATGTGTGCACTAGCCAAAGCTTGGCACCCATGTAACTTAACCTGAATTTATTTTGTAACTGCACCATAAACCTGCTGGCAGAGATGAAGTCCAGGTTTCTGCTGTACAGCCGCAGCCGTGTGTATGCGAGAGGAGAACCAGCAGTGTTACCAGAGCAGAAATTACCACCTCTCTGTGTCCTGCTGATATCTTGCCCCACGGGGCTGTACACTTATCGCCACCTCTTGCTGTTACCAAGGTTGGTGTTGCCACCATCAGCACACTGACAGAAAATCTCCCTAAGTTTCTGATTCTGCTGGAGTGGTTGTTACCTTGCCACGAGAGAAGAGCACAGTTCGATATGAATGAAATGCTTTTGTAAAGCAGTGAAGAAACACCGGGATTTGTTAGCAGTATCTCTGGTTATCCTGCTGTTTGCAGGGTTGCGCTCTTGATCCAGCATCGTAGCGTAAGCCGTTCTGTTTTGACAAAAAGCGCTGTTTCAGAGAGGAGGCAACCAGCCTTTTCTATTCGGCAGTCGGCCCTGGATGCAGGACGGGTCAAAGAAGAGAGAACCTCTATCAGTGCCCTCCTCCAGTCCCGCAGGTGTGGCAAAACCTTGTTAGACACCTATGAATCGCCTCTCCCCGTGGCTTGCGCAGGCTGCTTTGAAGTACATCACATTTACGTTTTCAGAAGAGCGCAGCAGCCGGCAGCTTCTGCGTAAGTGCCTGAGCAAGTGGCCAGATTTTTCAAGATTTTTTTGCTCTCATTAAGCAGTCTAATGGGCCTTTAAGGCACATTTCAGCGTTTTATCATGATGCTTAACAGTTTTAGTAGTTAGCCCTAAACGTGTTCTTAGTAGGAAACTGTTAATCATCTTTTCATATCTTAATTTGCCTGAGTCGTACTTTACGCTGTGAGTAAATTGACTTATTGGAGTAAATCACTATATCATGTAAATGAGTAGCAAAGTCTGGTCTTCTTTCAAGTCAATTAAAAATGAGGCTTAATGGCTTGGATAACGGCACGGCTGTCTGTACCACACAGGAAAATTTCCTGTGTGGCGTAAATTTAGACTGGTGTACCCACAGCGGTTGTCTGATGGAAAAGAGTTGTTAACATGAGAAACTGACGTCCGTCTTTCCATTTTCTTTTGGTGGATTTAACTGAAGGCTTATAAAAACAGATAATTAAATGCAAACGTAGCAATCGTATCATTCAGATTACCTCCGTACATAGTTACTGGTTGGTTTTTTTAAACTGCCGAAGAAAGGATCCTTGGCATGGCTGAAGGGACACTGCAGAGGAGCTGAGTGCAGGCGAGACATTTTCATAGGAATGGGGGTGACAGGCAGACTTGGCCGCTTCTCCAGGGTCCTGCTGATGCTGTTTGGTATCAGGATGGCTGGAAGTCAGTGTTCAGGAGTAAAGAGAAAGGCTTTGTTTTCCAAGCATCCTACCAAAAGTAATGAGTCCCAAGTGGCTGCTCAGACCTTGGAGAAACTGGCGGGAGAGAAGGAGAAGTCTGGCAAGTGTCCAAGCAACGGGCTGAGGGCCTGAGCTGCCTTAGGAAAGCATGGTGGCGGCGTGGGATCATGACCTCAGCGCGAAGGGAATGAGAAAGGGGTCAAGCAGGGGTGGTGGAAACCCTTGCGAATTAGCTGTGGGTGTTCCAGTTGGGTGCACTGATTGAGTGGTGGCGACAGCTATTTCCAAATCTGTTGGACTGTCTGCTTGGTCAGAGCCTGTTCATACCTGGCTGTGCATTCAGCGTTTTTGACCAGATCAGTTTAATTGCATCTTAGGCTCTTTAGACCTTTCCTTCCATGTTACAGCCTAACGTAATGAGCACAGTTTACATCATGGTTTTGACACGAGAACTTTTTATTTCCATGATCCTCCAGACTGAAAATTTTGAATGTTCTGTTCAACGGCTCGTTGGGATTCGGGCACGTCACTATTTACCTGCATTCCCCATCAGCTCATGGGGTGCTGGATGGTGCCGCAGCTGTCTGTCCAGGAGTGGGTCAGCCTCAAGGCTGGCTCAGGTGCCTCCGCACAAGCTGTGATCGGAGCAGTAGCTGCAGTTTGGACAGTCTGAACTTCATTAGAGAGAAGTTTCCCCGAGAGGCCATAATCGCCTTGAGGTTATTGGAGGTTAAGTCCTATCGATTGTCTTGCCATTGGAGTGGATTATTTGCCATGCATGGCCTTGTCTTTCAACTGTGTGTTTGAAGTTATGGAATGAGTAGTACCAAAGTTGCACCTGATAAGCGTGTGGGAGGGAGGGGGGGTCTGTTCCAGAGATTACTCTGTCTGTATTGGGCTATTTGAACCATTTGCTGTTGCGTAAAATAGTACACGCCTTGTGCTGTATGGGTCTAATTTAAAACTTATGTTTATTTGCAGAATAACACAATTTGGAAGCCAGATTCTTGCCAAGACTGCCGTTGCCGTAGCAATATTGTCACCTGTGAACCTACCGTCTGCAAACACCCTCAGTGTGACTTTCAGAAGGTAAGGGGCTGCAACTGTCCAGATGCCAGCTGACCTGTCCTGGGTGGTGGGAGAAATGTCAGGTCACTCTGGAGTTCCCAGCCTTCCCCTGCTTTAAACCCCTGGAACAGTTATATCTCAAAATGCTTGTTTGGGTCCGCCGCGCTGTGTTACATGTAAAGGAATGGTGGGAGCAGTTGGGGTAATTGATCCTGCAGTCCCTGTGGAAGCAAAGCTTCTTTTGTATTAAGAGGGTCACAAAAAGGATGCAGCACGAGGTGTTTCCCTGGAGCAACTGGCAGAGGTGAGCTGGTTGCTTATCTTTGTACACCATGGTGACAGCTGCCGTATCAACCATCTGGGCTCAGCTCTCTTTGAACCTGAATGTCTGATTCACAGTAGGATTTGGGGGAAGCAAGAGGGAGCAGTGAAATCCCGTTTCGCCTCCCAGGGTGCGCGTGACTGCTCAGGGTCAGGCAGAGTCTCTGTGCCCTTTCACTTCTCATTGATGCAAACCTGTGCAAAGAAACACATAGGCAAAACCCAGCGTGTGAAGCCTTTGTCTCCTTCGCCACACTACAGCCAGAGGGTTGGTGTTGGAACAGCTTGCAGGCTGCCTGTGCTCCAAGGGCAGGTCTGGTCCCCAAAGAAAGCCCCTGAGCTGGGTTTGGACCTCCCAGCATGAGCCCAGCTTCCAGTCACCCTTCATTTGAAGGTTGAGCTGGGTCTCCCTCAAACATGCAGATAGACGCTTTCCACTCTGATGAATAACAACAGAGCTGAGATTGTCCGTCTTTCAGTTTCCTCTGCCTTGTGATGGTTGTTGAGCGTTCATTGTCTCCTGTTTATCTTTCTCTGTCTGAGCCTTCATTAATGGTTACAGCTAATTGGCCGTGGAATTGGTCTTGCATTAGCATCTGGATTACTGGGGTAGTATGCGCGAATGACAATGAAAATTAGTGTTTTAAAGAGGCACTGCCAATATAATTATATGGCTTTTTGAAGCAGGTTAAAATGTTTTCCAATGTGACAGCATTAACGAGGAAATAATTTTGATTCTTACTGGTTTTCCCTGTTATTATCTCTGTGTATTGATTAAAGGAAGACTGAAGTACTTGGAATTTTTTATACTAAAGAGGAAAGAAATAAAAAGAGTGCCGTCGTGGCACACGTAACAATGAGTGGGTTAGATAGTGGGTTGTTCATTTTAAAAAACTGGGTAAATGAAAAGGTGGCAACTCTAAAGCTTATAAAGGGAAATAGATTTATAGTGTGACATGAATCTGTGTGACTCCTGGACATGGGTAATACTCAAGACAAAGAGTTTAAGTGTTCTGTAAAGGTCTGGCCATTTAAATGTTGAAAAGGATCATCAAGGATTCCAGGAGAAAAAAATCTGTTCATCCTTCAAGTATAAACACACCACTGATGAACAAGGTCAGAAATCGCCATTCGTCTCCATGGTTTATTTCTTGTATGCTTATTATGAGGTTTATGCTAATATTGCTGATCTTGTTTACAGCGACAAGGCGTAAACAAAACCAGGCAGTCTTTGCAAAAAGCATACCCAGTGGTGTTCTAAACATTTGTATGTAAAACCTACTGCTGTGCATACCGAATGCTTTGAGTAGGTGGAAAATCAGCAAACATTATTTCTTTTGTGTGAACCAAACCAAACCAACAACCAAGAACAGTTTCTCCACAGCAGGATTACAGTTGAATAGAGTTTAATGGTTTAAGCTAAATGAAATACTTAATTTTGTTTCCCACCTCCTAAAAAACAAGGCATTGAAGGAAACATTGAAGTGAGAAACCTTTTTCAGTTTGAAAAATCAAAATGTTTCTTTTAGAAAACAGAGAAAGGAAATCGTGACATTTCAAATTATTCTGGTTGCTTTTATCATACAAACAGAGAATTGAAAAGTAAGACAATTTTTTGGCATCGCAGTGTCTTCATGACTCCCTTCTGAGCAGGAATCCCTTACCCTTTCAAAATGGAAAGGATGCAGTATGTCTCCTGAGAAACACCTTTGCAATATTTTGAAGAAGGTGACCTCATGGATAAAACTTCTCTACATTTCACTTCCCGAACCTGACATGTTCTTCTCTGGTTTTGGTTTTCTGTTTTCTCCCTCTCCAGCTCCCATACTCACATCAGTAAAATTGTTTGGTCTTTTTTTTTGTTATTAGCTGTGGGAGGAAAATGCTGAGATCTGTGGTACCTCAGGTAGTGCCGGGGGCCCTCAGGTGCAGTTGCCATCAGTGACAGACACCCTTGCAAAATAAGATCCTCCAGCAGCTGATGCTGTCCTCTCTGTGGGACACTGTGCCAGGCCTGCGGTGTTCAACATGCAGCGGGGAGGAACATGAAAGCATTGCTTTGGAGGGTCCACGGGGGCGTTTTCAATGACAGGAGTCCAGGATCCTTCCCAGCATTGGCCGATGTCTTTACGGATGTGTTTTGCCCTTCGTCTGATGAGCTGCTTCCATCAGCGTCATCTTTTTCCCTGCTGCCGAACAGGACGTAGCAAGTGGTCAGCTTGCTCAGCCCCTGGAACGTGCAAAGCGAAGTAGTAGTAGCATCACCAGACTATGCTGTGGTTGGAAGCGGTCAGTAGTTTTCAGTTAATTTTAAAGTAGCATTATTAAAAAAAAGGTGGTGATTATTAAGCCAAAGAGGTACAGTTAATGGATGCACATTCATTCTGCTTGCCAGCCGCGCTGATGGTGTGGTGAAATGTTAGACTGAGATCCATCCTGTACATGTAGAAAACTATCTGTTGAAAAAATTACATCTATACCGCGTTTCTCAGGGGTCCTTCAGTGAATAATCTTGGGTTTTGTCTTGAATAAGTGCTTTCTATTCTTCATTCTGGTTTGAGAACTAATTCAGCTGGGGGCTTCCTAATTGTACTGTTAGGGGAGTCACTTCTTCTGCTGTTGTTTTGGTGGTAAAATGTCAAATACAGCCGACTGATGTGCCACCTCTCAACAAAGGGATCTGGTGTAGCAGCATTGTGTATTTCACTTAATAGGTTTCCTCTCTAAACTGAGAGCACTGGGTCCAGCAGGGCCCCGTGTCTTTACCTTCATGTTAAAGTCTGTATTTCATGTGTACGGCTTATTGGATTCTTCTGTCTTTTTAGGGAGAAGTTCTTCAAATAGCCCCCAACAAGTGCTGCCCTGAGTGTGCCTCCCGACCTGAAGGATTTTGCCAGCATGAAGGACAGATCCACAGCGTGAGTGCTGTCATGTTCCTCAGCAGGGGCAATCCTTCCCAGTTTTTAGATCTCTGTCTGGTTCACGTCAATGAAGGATGCTTAGCTGACATGCAAGAGAAGGATAGTTAATTGGGCTTATATTCTGTCACGATCAGATAATGTAATATAACGGGAGTTTGGTCGGCAGGGTTTGCAAAAAGGGAGTGTCGCTGAGCAATAGGGTGTCCTGCTTGGCTTAAGGGGAGAAAGTTTCCCACTCGTTCATTCACTTTGCTGTTTCTGTGGATGATTGAGGCAATATAGTAGTGTTAGGAGGGGAGCAAAGCACATTGAACTTGACATATTAGCTGTCCTGAAATAAGGCTTTTTTCTCAGCAGCCATCTAATGCTGGGTAGAGATTGATTGCTGTTGTGCATTTTGTAATCCTGAATTATTCAAGAAGCAGGTTCCAGGATGTGGTTTCACCTAGGGGGGCTGAAAGGCCAAAACAATAAGAATAAGTGTCTACAGATAAGAAAAAATTAAAGATTCATGCGTAGTAGTTAATGAATCATGTCAAGCAATAGGCGAATGTAGAAAAATGGCTTAACAGTGAACCCAAGTCCTATGTCTGGTCTCTTAAAGACTTTTCTGTTTGACAAGAGGCAAGTCAGGTCCAAATCTTAAGAAATGTGCTAAAATGCCCAGATACATTTGAATGTCTGGACCTTACACTCTACACCTGAGATGGATGTTGTAACCCTCCGTTTCAGCGTGAGGCATGACCAGCATGAATCTGCTACGAGCGAGACAAAGGCTGGAATAGGAGGGATAGCACATCCATCCTCTTCTCCTATTTCTTTGTGCCTGTGATTTGGGTGATACTATATAATATCATATGACATTATATTTCTTCTTGTTGTTGCTGCATTTTGCTGTGTTGTATTCTTGGTGCAGCTTTTGGCTTCTGTAAGCCTGTTCTTTGGGATGCCAGTCAGGTGTATAAGTAGGCATCCCCACAGGGATTATAGGCGTATTTATACCTGTAGTCATATGTCACACCCCAATTCCACCGTGAGGTGGTCATTAAACAATTTTTTTTGTCAGTGCAAAGTCTCATCCTGATGGTTGGCACAGATTTCCTAAAGAGAGAAGTTTTCTGTTTTGTCAGTAAGCCACTGTAATGCTTTAGGACTTGACATTCGTTCTACAGGTATCTAGCTAGCAACGCTGGCCCTAGTGGTAGTTCCATCGAAGAAAATCTGTATCCGCTCTCTGGCAAGAGCCTTTTTACTCCCCGCCTAATTCAATATTGCATGTTTTATACAAATTAACAGTCTGTATTTGTTGGAGAATGTTGCAATACACCAACATGTTTCTTCTTGGGGCCAGTTTTTCCTCACCATGCCACCAAGTAGAGATACTTGTTTCTGCATTAATGAATAACCGAATCTAATGAGATTTTACTCGTAGTGAAGTGTGTTAAGTATGTGGGGTGGGTGGGGTTCACCCGACCACCTCGTGGTCAGGTGTGTGTTGGGGCCCACGTTGAATATTTCTCTAAAGAAAACGTGTCTCTAAATTCAGAGTTTGCCCTACAAGAACTGTAGTGGAGAGGGGATGTATCCACTAGCCTGGGTGTTTTGCAGTGGGTTGTTGCTGGATGCCACTCTGCAACGGGAAAGAAAATCAGGATGATCTCTGGGTTTGCTACTTTACCAATATTAAATGACTTTTTGCCCCAACAATGCAGCCAGGAGTAAGGGCTATAGTGGGCAAAGATTGTCTGGGCCTGCAAAAGAGTAAAGTTAACACAAGTGGAGGGGGGCTTAAAAGGGAGAATATATATTTACAGGTCTCATTGGCAGCTGGATTCATGCTTGTGTTTTCTGTGCCTTTGGTTGTGTCGTGCACTGCAGCATGGCACGCAGTGGGCCAGCTCTGGATGTGTGCGGTGCTCCTGTGCCCACGGGAAGGTGAACTGCAGCCCCACGGCCTGCCCAGCCCTCACGTGTGGACGAGGGGAGCTGCAATACGCTGCTCAGGGATCCTGCTGTCCCAAATGTGTGGGCCTTGGCCGTGAGTATTGCACGTGAATGGGGGCACTGTCTGGTTTCAGTGATCCGAGCAGTAGGTCACTGGAAATCTCCTTTTGGTCCCAAATCTGGAAAGCTTTCCTTTTCTTGTTCCGTTCTTTTGGGAAGACCCTGGCGTTCTCTTTCTGTCCTGCTACCATATTTACATTTTTAACAGCTTCACCCGTAGGCTAAGAGGAATTGATCAGCTTTAAGCAGTGAGCAGATGTGCGTAATATGTCCTTATTTTGCAGACTAAAATCTGGAAAAAGAAGATGCACATATTTCCTATGTACTGAGGGCAGCTTTGGCAATTGCAGACTCGGACTGCAAGTTCCAAAAATGCCTGAGCTATGGTATACCTTTTCTCATAGAAGTCTAGTGGGAGAAGTGCATTCAGAGCTCTTAATTCACAAGTCTAAAGCCCTTGAAAACTGGTAGAATTGTTAGCGTCATACCTGCTTTGACCGACCAGAATTTTGAATTCTGAGATGCACAAAATCTGCGTTTTGATTATGGGTGACAGAAAGGGATTTAAAGGGCATTGGAAAAGAAAATTACCCATTGTTTTCATATCTTTTAGAGCCTTGCTCCTTTGATGGACGCGTGTTCCAGGATGGGGAGGACTGGCGCCTTGGTGGGTGCTCCAAATGCGTCTGCAGGGACGGCGCGACGCAGTGCTTCGCAGCTTCCTGCCAGCCGCTACTGTGCAACCAGGTCAGCACCCATCGGCCTTCTGGGGACGTTACTCATGACTGCTGTCCTTCCCTTGGCAAGGGCCATTTTTCATGCAGACGTAGAAATTAGCAGGCAAACCTTCTGTGTTACAAGTGGGCGATTTGGAAAAGGGAGTTTTGATGCGTGGAAATTATGTGGAGTGCCGTTTAAGCCTGTCAGTATACACGTGCTGTCCGTCTCTTCCCTGATACCTTCTTTTCCCCACCATTTTACTCTTATCATGTCTTTGCTGGCTAATTAAGCATAAATACTGTCTAAAGATACTGCTTTTTGTTTTATACTAAAAAAATTACACAGGGTTGATCAGGAAATGTTTTTATTTCTTTGAGGGAAGGAACGAAAACACAGTATTTTTAATGGGGGGTTATCTTCACAAATTTCAGTGTTTGTTTTGCAGCTAAAAAGTTTGGTTTGCAGGTCTTGTTTACTTGGGGTTTTTTTCCTCACAAGAACTCTAGAAATACAGTTGAAAGTGGTCAAATGGGGATGAAATTCCCCTTTTGACTTGGAGTTTAGAAATGCAGGACAACTTCAGCTGAAAGAAAAGTCTCAGAGCACTATTTCTTACATGTGCTTGTGTTTAGAAATAACAAAACCAGTAAGATAAGTTAGGCAAGCTCAAGTAGTGACTCACGGTTTTAGTCCAGTTGACAGAACGGGGACATTTCTGTCTCCAAGGTCTTTGCTGTGGACAAATTATGAGTTCTTAGCACTTACGCAGTGTGTAAACCCAACCAAAACACCACAAGATTATACACAGTCTTAACAGAGGGGTTAGTAAAGGCAGTGAACAATACACAGTACTCCACAGTCTGTACAAGTGGCTCAATTTTTTTGAATTCTTGTTTTATATTGGAAGTGCTTAAGAGTGTGACTCTGCTTTTTGGGTTTCTTTTCACTGGGCCCGCTGTACCAGTTTGCTTGGGCGCTTTGCTCTACTCCTTTGCAACAGCATACCATGCTAAGGAAATGCAGGAACTGGCTCCTGAAAGTCCCTCTTTCTGACCTTGATATTATGTTTTAGGGGCTGCCGTTTCCCAGGTATTTTTTAATCTATTACCATGCTCCAACGATGAATCCAGAAGCTCCCTTGAAATGTGTGTTCTGGCTGAGCACACTTCCCTGTAGCACTGAGAAAAACAAAAGCAGTAGTCATAAACTTTTTTTTGCTGTTGATGCTTACCCAGCTTTCTATTACTGGACCAGATGTTTGTGCAATTAACACTTTTTTTTTTTAATAGAGGGAAAACCCACCTGTTTGTATGCGTGCTAATTGTGTTTTGCTTTGTCCTGAGATACTCAATTAGTATTCCTTGACTAAGTACTCTGCATTAAAACAAATTTATGCCTGCTTTAGATTCCTCCTTTCCCACTCCAAATGGACTGATGTTACCTGCTGCCTGATTGCACTAATGTTTAATCAGCTAATCATTAGGATTTAATTTGTGGAAACAGAAGTGACTGTGTTGTTGCTGTGATGTATCTGAGAATAATTGGCTGAGAGCACCCAAGTTAATGCAGCAGAAAGCCAATTCTGATGGTGTTCCAGATATTTCCTACCAAGGTGCCCGGTGGAAGGGACATTAGCAGGATGTGCAAGGATCCTGTTCTGCTCTCAATCATGCCCAATATTTTCTGGCACGTGCCTTTATCTCTGTCACTTTCTTCATTCTCCACTCCCTGCCAATAGCAAATACATAAATTCTCCCAGTATTAAACTCCCATCTTCCATCTTTCAGATAACTGTGCCCTTCCCTGGGTGCTGAGGGAGAGGAACTTCAAAAATGCTTGCTGCACGCAGGAGAGCACCTAAATATCCCACCAAAATCCAGGAAAGAGTTCTTTTAACTCTGCTGGGAAATCTAGCATTGATAACTTTTATACCAAGTCTTCCACTCTTTCTTTGAAAGCTAGTGATTTGACTAACAAAGCCGATGAGATAATAGTGCTTGGCATTTCTACGCTCCTTTCAGTCCACAAGTCAGTCTTCCGGTCATCCTGAGGTGGCTGGAGGGAGATGCTGGTGAACGATACTGTTCCAAACCATTGGATGTGTGTGAAATTGTAGCAGAGGAATTACAAAGATGTTTTAGATGGATGGAGTTGAGGCATGCGGGAACCGTTATATTGATGTGAACTGCCAACCTATTCCAGCGTGATTTAAATCAGTCATGAAAAAAGTTTAAATTAGGGTAATCCAACTTTAAGCATAATTTAACACCTGTACAGACAGTTATGCTGTATGGATTTAACTAAAGCAGTGCAAATGCCTGAGAGATGGCGAGTGTAAATCACACGTTCAAAGCCTCAAAATGTGGCAGTACCAGGAAAAAAAATACCTCTTCTCTCTTCCATCTCATGCTTTACTGTGTAAAGCTATGCTCTACATGGCTTTATATATACTTTTTCTTTCTCTGTATATCTGTATACCTGAATATATGTACTTTATCTCGTGTGTGTGTGTCCTTATCTGCATCTATCTGCGTCTATGTATTTGGACGTCAATTGCCATCCAGAGAAGCCCAAAAAATGAGACAAAGGAAATATCTTTCTTTCTAGCTTTCTACACTGATCTCTTGCTGTGAAGTCTGCCCCCAGATATTGGAGCCAAAATGAAGCCTTGAGCGACTGTGGGTTATCACACAGATACTAAATGCCTGGAATTCCAGGCGCTGATGCTGAGCCCCATATTAACTGTTCATGCTCTTATTTTACTTGTCTCTCCTGCTTTCTATTTAGGATGAAGTTGTGGTTACGCGTCCTGGAAAGTGCTGCCCAGAATGCGTGCCAAAGCCCTGCTCGGTGTCAGGAGGAGTCTACCAGGTAACCTTTGATGAGCCACACCAAAAAGCAGTTGTTCACAAGTTCTGGCACAGCTCTCTCTCCCTTCTCCGTGACATCTGACTTTCTGCCAGCGCTGATAGCTTAGTACACCCGTTGCTTTTTTTCTTCCTGGAAAGCCAGAAGAGTTGAAAGAAATTAGGACTAGATAAGAATTTGCTGGCAAGCAGAAAGGAAGTTTGCAGGGTGAAGCAGATTAGGCACTTTCTTTTCACACTTTTTTGAAGGAGGAAAGCAGAAAGCACTGGTGAAAGTCAAAGTGTTTATAGCTTGCATTGTATCGTCTGGAATTAATTTAATGCAGTATTTAATGAATGTATATATATGGGATTTTCTGTTAATGATTATTTTTCGCTAATAACAGTAGTTAAGGCCTCACCAATGTCACTAGCTTGCAATTAATGAGAAACACATACCACAGTGTCATCTGTACCTCATGCCTCTTCTTCCTCTTTGCTGATCGTGTAGAGATAAGCATTTTTAAAGAAAAGTTTATTGTCGGATACAGACATGCAGAAGGAGCCATCATATGCCATAAGCAGCACAGATTTCTGGAAAAACTGTGGTTATTTACGAAGGGTGCTGAGCAGTTGCATACGTGTTCTTTTTGAACAGCATGGCGAACAGTGGAAAAAAAACACCTGCACCACATGTGCTTGTGACGGAGGGGAAGTCAGATGTCTGAGAGAGACCTGTCACGCTATTAACTGTGAGAAGGTAATTAAAAATCATTCACCTGGCTGCGCGTATCACTGTGCCCGTGCCAACGGGTTCAGAGAGTCCTGCTCAATGGTTGCTGATGTTTTGTAGGGGGAGAACAAAGTGCAGCGTCCTGGGAAGTGCTGTGAGGAGTGTGTGTCTTCCAAGGGAAGCTGCTTGTATGATGGTGCTATCAGGTACCACAGTGAGATGTGGAACAGTACTCGCTGTGACTTCTGCCTGTGTGATGAAGGGCGAGTCACTTGCCAGAAAGCAGAGTGCGCCAGAGTGGAGTGTGCCAAGGTAAGAAAGATTTTCTTCTTTCAAGATGTATCTGTCAAGTCTTATGATATTTTTTTTCCCTTCTTTCTTTTTCTTCGACTGACATCTTGAGACACTGAAAGAACCTGCCCTTCTCTTGGGGCTCGTTTTGTGCAATTACCTTGAAAACCCTTCGCAGGAAAGGAGGGTAAACTTTGAATTTTCCAGGCAAGGTTGCCTGTTCAGTAGGCTTGTATTGTGAAGCAAGCCAGTGTGAATCAGTGACTAATTTAACTTGGATTCCCTGCCACGCTGTTGTCTGCCTGCTATAATGGAGGCTCAGACACCCAGAGGTTTCAGTGACCACTGGCTTTACCAGGAGCTGAACGTGGGGAGAGACGTACAGGTCAGAGATGGTTAAAAGCTTAAGAAATGTTCCTTTTATCTTCATTCTGTATGCTACAGGGGGCTTCAGTAGGGTGCTTCAATATGGAAGTCAGTGTTCCACCTTTCTCCTTTTTTTCCATGCCGTTCTTGGCACGGAAGTGAAGCTGGTAAGGTATTTTATTCCTGATGCTGTTTACTCCAAAACTAAATCTCCCCTCCGAGATTATGTTATATTTGCTCTGTAGTGGATGTGCAAAATGCATTAGATAAGGTTGAGTGCTTCACACACAGACACACACACGCACATACAAATATGTTTTGAATTGCCATTTTGCAGTGGGATAAGACGTCTGTGGTGTTTGTCACTGCACCTGTTTTAATTGGGGGGCTAATATCTGCTTTATAGCTACTACTCCACAGTGTCAGTGAAGACCAGGGAAGGAATTGTAGCCTTCTGAGTTTTCTCTCTCAGTGGCAATGCTTTTCTGGTGACTGCCTGCGTGCTAAATCTTGAGTAGCAGCACCCTTGTGTTGTGTCTGAAGTCCAGCCAAAATCAGGACATAGTGGATTCCCTGAATTAGATTGTTTTAATGAGTGTTCAAAAAAGTGAGAATCCACGCACGGCTTCCCACAGGATGATCGTGCAGAGAGGATGTATCTAGGAATAAAAGCATTTGCTTGTTCATCTGAGATTGTGCCTTGTAAATAGCAAAAAACCACTAAGCGTGGGACCAAACTCTTGTCACTGGTGAAGTACTGCTGACGATCATCTGCATGGAGAGATTTTGCTGGGTAGAAGGTCGTGGTTATCATAAAATCTTGTTCACTTGCATCTGTTTCAGTCAGCTTCCTGCGTGCTTATGGCTGTAAATTGGATCATTTACACTAATGATGATGGCATGCTGTCATGGCTCAGTAGGGAGAATTATTTAATATTCATGCTCATATCTTGGGTACTGACAAAGAATCCATTATTCAGAAAAGCCAGGGATATTTTACAGAACAATAGCTGAAGATGTTAACGTGTAGGGTTCAAAATTGGGGAGTTCAAAAGTGTGCAGCATTGTCACTCCCGCAGCGATTTTTCAAACTCAGGCTCTCACAGGTAACCACCCATCTAAAAGTGGTATTATTTGTCAGAGTATGAACTGCTGCAATTTTGAATTGAATGAAATGCGATTGCTCGGAGGAAAGAAGGAGGAAGACAGTGTCCTTTGTTGTAGACAAGAGTTATGGTCCCACTTGATAAAAGGTATTTGCCCAAGGATTTATTATTCTGCATGGCTTCCCTTAAGATAAACTAGCTTCCTCAAGTCATGTTCAGTCATAGTTTGTCTCAACGGTGCAAGGTGTGCATTAATTAATGACAATAATATATTTACTCAAAAAGCAAAAGATTTCCTTTTTCCTTTGCTTTCTCCTTTTTGAGTTGCAGGTCTATATTTTAGGCACCTGCATCAATAAATCAGAGCTGATGTGAAGCTAGGAGCATTTGGATTCATCTCTTCATTAAGACGTTATTAATTTTCTGGTCACATAGTCCTATTTAAAGTCTAATGAGGCCACAGATACGAACTGCAAATCCTAGATAGCTCGACATAGTATAGCAGCATTACGTGAGGGTAGGGTAGAGGTTTAGCTCATAAACCCTTTCAAACAAACCTCTCCAGCAACTGTCAAATGAAAGTGTCTGTGGTGATTCTGACCTAATCTTCAAAAAGCCATTTTCAGCAGGTTGTTGATGAGCGAGGAATACAAGTTATGTGGCAGGCTGGGATAGCTATGGATGTGGATATGCTCAGCCAAAACGACTCAGACTGTCAAAGCATCAAATAATCCTGCTGGAGCGCTTGCCAGCACCCCAGCTAAGTAAGGACACTCGTGATGATGTTGAGAGGATGGGTGACGGGTGCTAGCAGGGAATGCTGCAGCCTAGCAGAGTAGGCTGGCGATGGAGTATTTCTGCTAGCAGCCCTGCCGGCCCTCCAAACTACAGCATCGGTAAGAGAGAGCTTGCAGGGTGTTGCAGCATGATTTCTGTATGGTCAGCAAGCAGAAGTCTTTCTGGTGTTGAGAAGAAACGGAGCGAGGGTGTTGAGAGTTATGGATGGTGCACGTGGATGTAGGTGTCTACGTGTTTGAGAGAGATTGCATAAAACATTTTTTTTTCTCTTTTCTGCCTCCCAGCCCATCACTGCCTTTCAATGCTCTCAACCTGGAATATGATGAATCTCTCTTCAGCAAAGCCACAACTCATCTCACATAGTCTCTCCCTTTTCTGAGCCTTGGCAGAGCAGCATGGTTGTGGGTTTTTTGGCTAGGCGAGCCATGTTCCATGCCTACTTGTTCTCAGTTTTCTCATAGTGTGTGTTAATGTGTGTGGCTGGGGACGTGGGCACGGAGAGTTTACAGTACATAGTAGTGACATCAGATCCAACCACTGCATTTAGAAGTAATTATTTAAGAGCAAAAATGTGTAGAACCAGCAGAGAGAAGTTTAAGCTGTGTGTGATCGTCGATGGCTACGAACCATACCGTTTCTCCTCTCTTACTCATTCTGCATGAGGGTTGCCAGAGTGTGGCCTGGCTTAGTTGTTTTACCTTGGTGCTCTTATTGCCATATCTATGTCCAAAGTAATTCACATGCACAAATTGGTGAGCGTGCCAGTGTGGCACAGTGAAAAATATCCTGGAGTGACTGCTGGCACAGATGCCCAGTTGGTGTAAATCAGCAAAGCTATTTGGTAAACTTGGTGCTCAGCTGAATTATGTGAGCCACTGAGATTTGGGATGGGCATCAACACTGACATTTATCGGGCATGGGTTAAACAAGTGCTCAAGTACAGATCAGCACCAAATCTAATTTAGTCATTCACTTGTAACTTTTTAATTGTAGTGGTTTTGTATACATGTGTCTGTTTTCTGACTAGTATGTATTACTTTATCTATGTTTACAGTGCATGAGAATCTGGTCCAGAAAAGCTACTCAGGTCAGGAAATCAAAGCTGTTTCTTTTGAGCTGTGTCCTGGTTCCCTAGGACAGACCCTCCCTCTTTTCTAAATGTTCAGCTTCCACTTGGGCACAAAAAGTTGTGACGAATTAGGATGCTTTATTCCCTTCTCCTGCTGTGAAATTCTTATCTTCAAACTGAAGTTATTTAAGTGGATTCAGTGGAGTTGTACAATGGTAACAAAGAACAGGCTTTTTCCATCTAGGATAAATAGAGCATGTGCTTTGAAATTCTCTTGGGGAAAAAAAGTAGAACATTCCAAATGAAGGTAAGCTTCTATGCATTGAAATCTTGACAGTGGTCCAGTAAAATCCTAGTGATCCACAGTAAAAATATGGCATTCCTATTCTTTGTATTTGCAGTGGATTATATTGGGGGAGTCTTTCTCTGCAGGATTTAGGGATGAAGTAATGGCCTTATCTCTGAATTCTTTTGCCTTTTCTGAGGTTTGTTCTGCAACTGCAGTATTCACTGAGCACATTTTTCAGACTGTACCTACAGAGCTGAAGTAGGATAGAGAAAAGATAAGGTGAAATTAGATATTGAAGATTGCATTCCAGGGCAAGAGCTGTTCTGCCTCTACATTCCACAGTATTTTTGGTGATGATGTTTCCATTTGAATTGCTGCAACCTTTCTCTTCACAGGGTGAAGAATTAATTCACTTAGATGGGAAGTGCTGTCCTGAATGCATTTCAAGGAATAGTCACTGTGTTTACAAAGAACATACCAAAGCCGTGAGTATCCTGGTACTTTGGAGCACGTAATCGTGAGTTCTGCTCATAAAGGTTTGGAGGAATTGGCTCTCCCACTCGAGTTCTGAGAAGGATATTATTTGCAAGTGTAGCAGAAAAATAATCCATTAATATTGTCTGCAGATTGCTTTTACAATTTACAGAATGCACTTGTTTATAATGTGTGCGTCTGCTGCAGAGTTTTAAGTTTGCCTTGCTTTCCTTTGTGCCGCATAATCAATCATTTCCTTTTAATATTTAATCTACATACTCGCAGGTTTCCTGCACACCTCATGGAGTTAAAGACGCCTGACTTTAATCCTATAAAATAGAGGCTACAGAGCTGGGGCAATGTATAGCTCTCTGCTTATGAATCCCACTGATTAGGATTTTTACTGCAACAGGAGTCCATTATTTTATAAATATTTTCAAGGAACTTTCCTTCTGCAGTTAAATAGAAAGGAAATGTTAAGTATCTTGATTTAAATACACCAATATAATGGACTTTTCATTGCTCTGACAAATAAGGACTGGAGCTAATCACTGCTGTTTGCCAGCAGATGTGAGAAATGGGAAGTTTCATGCTGTTTTGTGGGGTTTTTTTAGTGCCAATACTTCCCTTTCCTTCCTCAGATCTCTCTCTCTGACCCAAGTGAGGTAAAACATATTAAGGTGTTAGGTTTATTCCCGTTTGTGCTTTATCCCTTTTAAGAGAGGAACAGGCACAAAAGCTTCATGGGCATTTAAAATCCTTGCTCTCACTTTTCTGCCTTTTGACTTCCTCACGTGGTGCCAGCAGAGCCCCAGCCGCTGCGGGCGGCTTCGGTGGCCTTCTGAGCACCCCCAGGGGTGCAGATCGCGGGAGGGGAGCAGTGGGGGCAAGATATCTCCCCTCCATCGACCAGTAAAAGCAGACAGTGTCAGGTGCGACAGGTAGTTTTGAGGAAAGCCGGTGATACCTCTTCATCTCTGTGGTGTTTCGGCCAGTCCTCAGTGATGGAAAACAAGGCAACAGAAGAGAGGAACAGAGGAAATAAAATGCTGCAAAGGTTAGAAAGAGATTTAAAGTGTAACAAAAAGGTCATTATGCAAAGGCATAGATTCAGACAGAGGACAGGTTACGGGTATCTATCTGTACAGATAGAGAGCAGATTGAAGCACTTGTTACCAGGCTGTGAAAAAGAGGTCAACAAGTGAGGCAGCAAAATTTGGAGACAGGAGAAAATGCTTTGAGTCAGAGAAAAAGAAGGGAGGTGAAGACATAAAAAGGACTTGCTGCTAACTGAAAAACCCCTGCTTTGGAGGGAGTGCTGAGAGGGAATGTGTTCAGGTGTTCACGGGCCACGGACTCTTCTCGGTAGGCGTTTTGAAGGCTGCCTTGTTCTGGAAAGGCAAAGAGGGCAAGAGGGTCAATGGTACAGAGGCACACAGCCCTCTGTGCTGAAACAGTCCCAGAAATATTTCATTTACCACTAGCACTGGTGTAGCCTTGCAATTTACCCAGATATTTCCATGCATGGCAAAACCACTCTGCGCAAAGGCTCTCCTTCGCTACTGATGCCGGCCGTTCGGTGTTTCTTGTGCAGAACGGGGAGAAATGGGAAGAAGGACCGTGTGGAGAATGCGAATGCCGGGATGCGGAGGTCACCTGCTTCCAGCGCTCCTGCCCGCCCTGTCCCCTGGGCAGCCTGGCTGTCGAGGCACAGGGTGACTGCTGCCCACGCTGCAAGCCAGGTACGGACCCGGGGTCCATCGTTTCGTACCATCGCTCGTGTTGGGGTGGGAGCGTGTGCGTCGCACGCACCTCTGGCACAGGGGTTGTTCTAGCATCCCTAGGGCCCTCGATCCCCAGTACCTGTTTGATACCTGCGTTGAGTTGTATTTTGTCTTTGGTTTGTAGTTGCTAATTAACTGGTTTCCATATAATTTAATTAGGGTTCTTAGAGAGGTTTAGGGCTCCATCCAAAGGCTCCCACTGACTTTCCCTCATTTAAATGATAGCTTTTCTTTTGTCAAAAAAATTTTTCCTTGAGGTTGGTGTTTTGGAAATGTTTTGATTTTTTCTTTTTTCTTCAACATGAGTTTTATAAGGCAGGGGACTGCTGCTTTCTGAATCCTCACACGGGTTTTGGAGTTTACGGGCTCCTGATTATTTCTTGGGAGTAAAAAGAAGAAAGAACCTGCTTACACTGTTACACCACAAGCTCACCTGGGGCTGAATGGCTGCCAGTTAATAATTGTTTGGAAAGATTAGGATAGCCTTAGCTTATATGTTAATTTTGCATATAAATTCATTTTTCTCCAGGATATTGTAATTCTCCTTGATTTACATTTCATACTCAGTAGGCTTTAGCTGTGGTTTGCTAATTTTTCATGTTGGTAGCTCTTCTTGTTGCATTCATAGAACTTTGGTTTTATCAGAGTGCTCCAGTTAATGTTTTATCTCAGTAAAAAGAAAATAACTTCACAGTTTAATTATGCTGTCATTTGCAAGAGTGCCTTGGCACATTTGCCATATTAATGTTTTAAAGCTTGTTATTTACTGCGTGCTAATAAAAATGCAAAGCACTACAAATTGAAAAGTGAGGAAAATAGGTTTTGGACAGTTCAGATAAAATCGTCCTGGATTTTCAAAAGGGAACATCATCTGCACAGGCTCCTAATGAGGGGATAGATAATAAAGTGCTCTCAGCCCTTTTCTTCTTATTGAGATATGCCACTGTGTATTGGTTACCCTTGAAAAAATGACCTCTTCCGTAACGGTAGCATTTGGGAAAATTGAGGCTTTGAGGTCATGGTAGTGGACATACAGAGCAAAACTTGCATTTTTGTGTCCTAAAAGGTAAATGGAAATTTCATTTACTGAAGCCTGCAGTTTTCCTTCTCTCCTTTCCTGTGTTGCATTGGACGGAATGAGAAACCAATGCACAATCCAGCCTGCAGCAGTTCAATCTGTGAGCCCGGAGCATCAGTCCCTAACGCATCTGCTTCGTTAAAGCCAGTAAAAATTTATTGCTGCTTCTCGCAGATGTGCTGGGGGAAGCAGGCGGAGAGAACCCATTCGTTCTCAGCCAGTGTAAAGCATATAGCCCTAAGCACAGCTCTATTTATGTGAAAACCAGCAAATATGACCTCTGACTGAGAACATTTGGGTTAGAGCAGAGGGAATTTTATTGTACCTAGAGAAAAATTGTCCGTTCTGTACCTTTCCGCATAGTCAGTTCATTGTCAGACTGGAAGGATGTGGTTGCATATACCTTTGTAAAGTTATTGCAAAGAAATGAATAGAGACAGAGCCTTCTAGTCATTCCTCCTGTTTATCACTGTGGATTCATTGTTATCTTCAACTGTATGTCTTCTGTAGCTTTTGATTCCTGATTCTTTCCTTAGATACATCTCCCTGGAAACTTGCAGGTTATTTAGTGTAAATGAAGGAGAGTTTTCAGCGTTGGGATCCTTTTTGCTGACTTGTCAGGAAGGAACCGACAGCTTTTCTTCCAGCAAGCAAAAGTAGCTCAGTCGTAAGGCGAAAGTAGTCCTTCTCTTGGCCTCAGCATGCAGAGAGAGCAACCGTGCCATTTCAGAAAATGCCTGTGGTCAGAAAACGCTTGCTACGGTGCTGTGACACAAAGCTTTTGACTGGAGGGGGAGCGGTCTGCCACCGGTCCTCTGACTTGGCATGGAAACAGCGTTGACTTATTGCAGGGTTTGACTGAAGGAAACGCAAACTCAGGTTGTTTCAGACCATTAATTCCTGATGACTTAAAATTTTTACCGCTGAGAAGCCATGTGGACAATGAATATCCTTTTTACCAATAGTCTAGAAAACCTGAGTCTGTGCAATAACTTCTCACGGACTAGAATACAGCAATGTAATATTTAGCCCCTTTCATGCAATCTTGGGGAAAAAAACCCACTCCAAAACTAACGCACCTTGAACCACCAACAGAAATAAGTCATGAATTCCACTTTCATTTTGGAGTATGCATTGTTTTGTGCCTTCCTGATTGAAAACACTGCTGATGGGTTTTACCTTTGTGTCTTTTCCGTGTGCCAGTTGAGTGCCACCCAGACTGTTTGACCTGCTCCCAGTCCTTTGACCACTGTACCGCCTGCCGTGACCCGCGGAGGCAGCTGCAGAATGGCCGCTGCGTGGAGATGTGTGAACTGGGTTTCTACCAGGATGGGGGTACTTGCTTAGGTAATTTCTGCAAGGGGTTGTACCCTGTCAGATGACTGTCTTCTCTGTTGCACGCTGTGTTTGTGTTTGTAGGATCCCACAGGCTTATTATAAAGACATTGTCAGGCTTTGTCTGGAAAATAGTGAATAGTAACCACGGGCTTCAGACTTCAGGAGGTTTCAGGTGGAAGCCCCTGAAAAATGCAAATTCTCAACCTCTTGTGCCAAAATGAGGCAAAAATGTCTCCTTTTATCAGAGCAGGGGAATCTTGCTGCATCAAGGCATTTGGGATTAATACGTCTTTCTTCTCTGTTCTTTCTCTTGGAAGCCTGCAATGAAACATGCTCAGCCTGTACTAACGGGTTTGAGTGCTCCTCATGCCGGCCATCCCTGCTAATGAAGAACGGGCAGTGTGTGGCTTCGTGTGGGAAGGGATACTTTCAGGATCAGCTCCTCTGCACAGGTAACTCAAAGCAAAAAAAGACTGCAATACTTTGTGATAGCAAAAAGAGCAGACAAAAGCTGTACCCGAGCTATCAGATATACTCTCTGTTGAGGGATCTGCTGTTGACTTAGGTGTTAATGTTCACCCTAGAGTAAAGGAAGGAGTGAACAGAGGAACGAAGTCATACAGTGTAAAATTGATTACTGGTTGGGGAAATACGCGTTAACAGTTCCTCAGCGGATCAGTTCTGTTGGTCTAAAACTCTCTGCTTTTGAACACCGCGTTTTTTTACCACTGTCACCTTTCAATGCAGAATTCTCTTTTGGAAATGTGACTGCGGTTTTTGTGGTGTTAATGGTACAGAACAGGATGCATGCACTAATTTTACTAAGGATATAACACCCTGAGCCGTGTCTGGCAATCTGATCCGTGGGGATTTTCTTTGAGTTCAGTGCAGACTAGCTGCAGCTGCTAATGCCAAACCTTTCAGGAGATGGTACACTGAGGAGTGTAGAAAATCGCTTGGAGGGATGGGGGATTGATAGGACTCAGAAAAGCTCTCAGAAAATACTTTTTGGAAAAGTTTTTGCTTTGTTTTGCCATTCATGTGTTTCATATGGTGCAGTCTTCCTGAAAGTTGATTGGACTAACTGTTCTCAGGAAGCATATCTACAAAGTAAATTAGTAATTCTATAAAACACTGAGATATGTCTAAATCCTATATTTTTCCAATTGGAAAGACTGAGAATAAGATTGGGAAGTTACAGTTTTCTCTTTGATGGAACTACGATAGTGCTTTTATGAGCTTCCCCTGCTCCTTTGAAATACTTGTGCTTTTCCCAAACTGTAAGGCAGCTGCTTTTTCATCATGACAGTTGATGATTTTGTTGAATTGTTTTCTCTAAAGTTAACACTTTTCTCCTCTTGATGTTGGCCTTTTTAGAAGGCTTCTATTTATTTCTGCAGCTCCAATTCAGCAAAGGGGTGGAGCACATGCTTAACTTCCTGAGCCGTCACTTTAATTTCTTCAGAACTAGCCCTCCTGCTTAAAAATAAATACAGGTTTAAGGCTTTTGGCCGATTTCAGGGGAAAGCACTTTAGATTTTAAAGTCTGGCTTCCTTTTCTGAAGTGGTTTTCCTTGAAGAGCTGACCATTCGTTTCAGGTTTTGAAAGTCTGAAAAACCTCTGTCCTCCAGCAGTGACTATAGATTAGGGCCCCATTGTGCAAGTATAAATAGAAAAAAAGAGACCCAGTCCAAAAGAATTTATAGACTTAAGTATCAAATAATCTTCTACTTCATTTGGTTTTATTTTACCATTTCCTTTCCACCTGCTCCGAGTGTTTTAATTGGCAGTGCCCATGTACTGCTGAAGCGGTAGGGAAAAGCTAATGTTTCATTTTATTGCTGGTCTGTAGATTACTGATTGTACATTCCATCCAAATTTGCAGTCACGCATGCCTGTAGCTGAAAGTTGCTGGGAAAATTTGTTCCTATTTCCTCAAGGGAATTAAACCAATTTGCTTTAGTTCTGCCTGACTGCATTTTCTGCATAAAGTCGAACCAGTGGAGAAAGTCTTAAATTTCAGATACGGTCCATAATTCATTGCCATTCACTCTTTCTTTGTATCCTCTTTATTTTTACAAATCTCTAATCTGATTGTCCAGACGAGCCTTAGAGTGTTCAGAAATATTTTTTTCTCATAATAGTTTTAACATCTACAATAAGCACGTTCCAAAATCACAAAAAGGATGAACTAGACTGTGTTAATTGCTATAGTCCCAGTAAACTCCCTCTTGAGGAATTAGTTCTGGAGATGAAAAAGACCTCTAAGACCAGGTTTCTTCCTCCGTCCTATTGTTGAAACACTGTTGTCTGTGTTGTAACAAAATATAATGAATTAGTCTTTCCTTTTGTTCATGTTTTATAACATCTGGTCTAATTGAATCTATTTTGAATTTTGGAATACAGTTGTTTGATCTCTTCCCTGTTTTAATCTTACACCAGGGTTGTTTCCTGCCCCCGTCTCTCCACCTGCTTCTGTAAAGTATTAATACCATTAAGAGAAAGTAAAGTTGAGATTAAAAGGTCATAGGTTCAGTTATGTTGCAGTGTTTTTAAAGACCATGGGTGAGTTTGTATCAGGCTTAGAGCAGAGTGGTAAATGAAGCTTTCCCTGTCAGAAATAGGCCGTGGAAACAGTTAGGAAACCCACCACCAAAGGCAAAGCAAAGGGAAGCAAAAATAAAAGATGTCTGCCTGGTAGAACAGAAGGGCTCGAAGGACTTACAGTGTTCAGTGCTCTCACTGCATTTTTCTAACTTAATTATTTATGTTTTCAAGATTATGCAAAAGCCTAGGCAGAACTCAAGTGTTCCTGCTTTGATCTCCCAAAATGCGAATGTTGAAATGTGTAACTTGACACTAACAGACCCAGCTCACTCTGTAGCAAAAGCACTTCAATTTTTATTCACGACCTGTTGTTTTTCTCTGCTGTATCTGGCTGCAGAGGCTCACCTTGAGGGTAAACGACTGAACACGAGTAAGCTGAGCTTGCCCAGCTCACGGTGAGGAGAGCAGGTTAGAGGTGGGTAATGGTACCGTGTGGCATAGAGCAGTTCGACCCCATCTGTGCTTTCCCAAAACCAAGCAGTGACTTCTTACTGCGTTCTTGCTGGAATGCCGTTTGCGTTAGCCCTCCTGCTGGCATCAAACCTGGGAATGTTATACCTGCACTGATGCAGATGAGAGACAGTTTGGTGAGTGGATCTTTAATTGATTCTCTGACTTCTGGTCAATCATGAAAGAACAGAAACATCACTTTGCAGGACCTCTCATCTTCTAAAAGCCTGGGCTTGTGTCAGTTCTTTGTGACTCCTGCATCACACCCCTGCAGCTCCTGAGTAACAGAGCAGAGAAAAAGACCCGTTGGCTCAGGAGCCACTGGGGTGCTTTTACTTCAACCAAGAAGCGAGACCCTGGAAGTTTCGTCTGTTTAACATTGATTTCCTGGAAAGACATGTTACTGCAGCTTAATGAATACCATCGTGTCAGCTGAGGCAGAGTAATTGCACACCCTATTGCAACTGGAAGGTCAACTGTACTCTTTTGAACATCTTCCCTTCAGCATCAGTGTCTGGTTAAGCTGCAGGGTCTTGCATATAAGTCCAGTATCCGCACTGAAGGGAGGAGGCAATGCAAAACAGCCCCTACAAATCTGAACTGAAAATAGCCAGGAAGGGTGAAAACTGTTTCCTGGCGATGCAGTCACTTCTTGTTGATTTATTTTCACACAGCCGCTTAGTTGCTGTAGGCAAAGATGTTTTAGCTGACAGTGGCTCATTGAATGCTTCCATTTTTTCCCCCTGCTTTTTCAGTGGAGTTGGTGACTTGGCTGTTTGGGCGAGGAGCAGCTGCTGAGTCTGGCGGTGATCCAGCGCAGAAAGAGCCAAAGCTTCTGCAGGCAGGGTGTGCGTGAGTGTGTAAAAACACAGGGCAGGAATGGGTTGGGGCCGCTGTTCCAACTGCGTGAACCCAAGTCCGACAGGTTGGGGGTCCATTGCTTACAACTCCAGCTGCAGTTGTACCATCTGATGGCAAACAGAGTGGAGATATTGGCCGGGATTTAGTATCCGCTGGACTTGTGACAAAAAAGTCCTCAAGACGTGAAAATAAATTTCCTGGTGTCTGTCGCTGCAAGCAGGAGAAGTGAAGGATTGTATCTGTAGGAGCATGAATCAGGCTGTGCGTGTTTGTCAGCTGGAGACTGGCAGCTGATAACTCCTGGAGGCGCTTGCCACCTCGCATACAGAAACGGCTGTGGCGGAGGAGTCCGTGCAGCCTGTTCCCGGGGAGGGCTTGCAGAGCTGAGCTGGTGATGGGAGCAGCGCATCAGAGCTGAGTCCCTTGCTGCAAGCATTTTATTTTTTTTTGTTGGCCCACCCGTTGTTACCAGTCCTGTACTTTGAGTCATTTGCACTGCTTCCACATGCTAAATGTGGCTGTCCTGCTAAAAATCAGGTTGCATTTTTGCTCCTTTCCTTCCTTTCTTCCAAACTCTGCTACTTAGATCCTCTCCCTTTCTGTCTCAGAGAAGCTCAGAGAAGCCATTTGGTCCCGCTCTCTGTCTAGTAGCTTGGGGTCCAGAGGATCTGTTTCATATCAGTTTGCCAAATTCACCCCAGCTTCTACCAGATGACCCCTGTTAGCTTGTACTTCATCTTTACATCTCTCACTGTAGCCTCCCCATAGCTGAGATACCACAGGAGTCATCCCCCATCTAGGAAGACATGCGATTTTATCACAACAGCTGCTTCACTAGAAGACTTGAAAGCTGCTGTGATACCCAGGAGTTCATTTGCAGGATCTTTGCCAAGGGCCAGTGAGAGCCTACTGGGAACTGGAGAGAGGGAGCGCAGATCTTAAACTCCTCCAGCCTCCAGGCTGTGCTGCTTTGTGTCATTACCAGGCTTGAGTCTAGACATTACAGGTTTCCCCACTAGAAGTACGGCACTGGGGGTGCTCTTAGCCCATCTTGTCTAAAACAACCTTCCTTCATGTCTCACTCCCTTTCTTGGTGGCTGTGTTTAAAGTAACATTTGTGGTGAGTTTTCTTTTGGCAGCGGAGAATGGCAGAGCGGACTGGGCTGCCCTGACTTCTGCTCTATTGTCCCTACGGCCATGTGTCCATAGAAAGGCTTAAGAGAGCCAGAGCCAGAAGGGAAGGCGAGCTGGGAGGAAAGGTTGTTTGCACTGCAAATAGCTATGGGCAAGGACAGCTGTGGTGGTGACAAAAGCCCAGCAGAACGGCCATGTGCAGACTGTGGCAGAGAGGCAATACTGCTGAGCACTGTCTCCAGAGAAGAGCCTGGGGTGTGGATCCAGCCATGCCAAAGACCTTTCCAGTCTGGGTATTGTTTATGGTAGACTTACATCCAGCAAAATGTGTGGCACTGGTGGGAGGCGAAGACATTATTTTGACCTACACAGAGGGACAGCTTGAGGCAGCTGCTTGAGAGAAGAGACTGAGGTGAGGATGTGCTTGGGAGCACTTGGTCTAGTGCAGGCAGCAAATGGTGCATGGTGGGAGCCAAAGCACGTTTGCCCAACTGACCTGGCTTTCATCAAAAGTGCATTTTTAATACAGCTGTATGCAAGGCAGCCTGTTTAAAAACGAGAGTCTGGGGGCCAGGCTGCCAGGAGAGAAAATTGTCTCTTGGAAAGGAGCAGCATTTCCAGAGAGGACTTGAGAACTTTGCAAATAACTGGGTATGTTCAGATGTGTCAACATATTGAGGCAGGTTAACAGCGAGGGGGTCAAGCTGTGCAGTGGGAAGTCTGTAATTAGAGGATCTGAGTTCTGGTGCCTGCTCTTTCAAAAAGATGTTGAAAGTTAGAGTGAGCTCAGAGAGGAGCTCACGTCTGGAAGGTGAAGTGAGGACATTTCAGTATTTAGGAATTTACAGCATGAACTCATACTCTGCAGTTAACTTTCGAGTGTAGACGTGCCCTTAGAATCATCCAAGCTGGAATGAGATGCAGCTTTTTATCAGCAAGGGAAATTATCGACTGGAGCAGAAAAGTGTGCACAATCTTTACTTCGGGATGGGATGTTTGGTATTCATTGTGCTGTGATTCAGCCGCAACTAGATGCGCTTGATAGTGGTGGCGGCACTTGATGTAGGAGTCGGGGGGAAGATCCTTTCGGGTACAGGATGCCCAGCGTCCTTATGAGACACTCCTCACATAGGAGTGAACTAGAAGAGTCACAGCATTCTGGAGAGATCAGGAATAAAGGGGGGGAAGATGCAGGAAGGTGAGAAGGGGAAAAACAAACAGCTAGTTGTAAGGCAATAGAAGAAGATGAGAAAAGGGAAAATAAACAAAGGTGGAAGTGTGGAGAAGGAACATCCAGAATGTTGAAGGACCATGTGCTGGGCATGAACTCAAACGTCCCGTGTTTTGGCCCCATAAACACTCCCTGTTCTAACCCCAGGCATGTCACGTCACATCTCTGTGTTTCAGTTCCCTGCGTATGAGATGGAGATGATAACACTTCCCTGCCTTGAGGAGCGGTGAGATCCACCAAGATGGGATGTTTATCTTATGCTGTGCAGTGTGACTCATATATAAGCACAAACATAGGTTCTCTGTCTCATTAATTAACAAACCCAAGAGCAGCTATGGCCTCAAGCAGACAGAAGGAGCGTAGAAACCATGCAAAACAGGAGTGAGATGGGAGCAGTGGTGATGACTGGTTTGCTGTGAACTCACGGCTGTCTGGATTGCAAACGCTTTCACTCTCGCCTTTTACTGGGGAGAGGATGAATTTTCTCTCACTTAGGCGATTTATTTTGGCAGGAAGGTGTTTGCTTTTGTCACTGTTCCGTATGTAAATGTGCTCTCAGCTGTGTGGATGAGCTGCTGCTGTGTCTGCTGGTTCCTGCATTACACTGAGAGTACTCACAGATGAGTTTTTCTTGGGTGGCTGCAACTTCAGACGTGTTTGCGGATACAGGGCAAATGTCAAAAAGTTCTGTTTTCTCCCACCTGCCGTGGTCTGGGAGCACAAGCATGTACCTGCCTTATTGTGAAATAATAAGTTTAAGAACATCTTTGGAACATATCTGGGTGTAATCGAGAAAAAAAATCTAATAGCTAAAAGTACTGTAATTTGCACAGTTCCTGCATGCACTGGTAGCACAGGATTTAACATGAGTCTGCATCATAGATTCCATAAACAGTAACTGCTGTGGGCTGAATTTCCCTCACAGCTGAACTTGTACAGTTTCGAATAAGGCGGCTCATTCGACAGCTGTTATGAGAGGCAGAATTGAGCCCCATACAGTTCTTAGTTTAATTTTAAGATGTCATCGTGCTCGAGGATCGCTCTGTTTTGCCTATGTGTTCCTGTACCCAGATGCCACAGAGAAGGCATTATACGGCCTCCATTGCAGGAGCGTGATATGCTTCAGGAATATCTGAAACATTACTGTGTCCCAGCCATGATACATGGCTCACCCACAGAGAAAAGTAGCTGGTATCTTAACTCGGTGAAGGAATGCCCATCCTTTTTGCTGGCGACATCAAGGAAAAGACACACGGCACCCGCTGTACTGGACCTGGGACCCACTGCCCACCTTCCCCCAGTCTGAGCACTTCAGGATTTCTGACCTGCTCGACCAGATCACCCCACAGCCAGAAGTCAGTTCCTTCTGCACCGGTTCAGAGTGCTGGAAGGGCAGAAGGAGTTGTTTCTAGAAGCAGGCTGTCTTGGTTTTAATTTTGCAAGATCTTGATTGAGGCCCTGCAGTCTAATTCTGTGTTTGTAGATGAAGCTGGGTTAATGTCAGTAGTCACTGCAAGGACCTCATTGCAGGTCTGGTTTTTAAGTAACGTGTGATGGGATCCCTTCCCGTTTCCCTTTGTGTTTATACAGCCCCTAGCACCAGGATGAACAGGATTTAACAGCATTACCAACTCTCCTCCTAGTCTGATCACAGCTACAGAAACTGCTCTAATGTATACTGCATGTCATATTGCACCTACAAAACGAAGCTGTAAATTGTACCCCTGAGATGGCTTGGATGAAAAATACTAACTTAAGAAGAGCAGTGTGTTTTTGTTTTCTTCTCCTTTTCTGAATGCCTGTGAATTTAAGGAACAAAACTGGAAAAAAAAAAAAAAGTGAATTACTGCAAACTCTTCATTTTAAAGAGATGATTGGAAGTTGAATGTTTGTTAATCCTGCACCTTTCTTTTCCTGCAGCTTGTCACGAGTCCTGTTCCTCCTGCTGGGGTGCTGCTGAGAACAATTGCTTGTCCTGCAAAGACACATCACGCATGCTGAAAGCGGGGTTCTGCGTGGCCAGCTGTGGACAGGGATTTTATACAAAGGATGGAATTTGCAGCGGTAAATACCTGGGGTTTTTCTCCAATTGCAAGAAGTTTGAGAAATGCTCTGCAAAAAAAGAATCGATATTTCATTTAGCCGTGCAGCAGCTGTGATTTTATTCACGTCTAAGCTGCCAGATGCACCTTGTGCGTAAATATCGGATGGGGAAAGCTGCTGTTTGTTTGCAAGATTATTAATTCATTTAAGCTAATCAGATGCTGAAAGGTTTAAGGTTTTTTCCCTCGCTGAACAGCTTGAAAGCCTAACTGAGTTGTTTCTGAGGGCTTGACAAATCCATTTGTCTGCGGAAGTAAAAATGGCCTTTGCCAGCAGGTTTCTGTAAATTTGATTATAATTCAGCATCACAGTAACTAATACCTGCACAACAGATGAGACTTGGGAGCTGAGAAAAGGGGAAGAGATGGCTGGAGGGAATTAAAAGACCTGAGTCGAACAGATTGTGAAGGGGAAAAAAATATCAAATAAAGAATCAAAGATTTGCCACAACCATTCAGGTCAAGTCTGGGTTTCTGCTGGCGGCCACCTCCAGCTGCTTTGAAGGACTGTCCAGCATAGCCAGGAGAAATGACACAGGCGTTGTCTGTCTTCATGCAGGCCTGTCTGAGCCACAGCTAGCTAGACAAGGCTTAAAACCTGGAGCGTGTTGACAAAATTGTTGCTATTCTGGCCATATCTGGATGAATTTCACTTTGACCCCGTTCCCCTTCAGTTTGGTTGATGTCTATACCAGTAAATGTTACTCACCTGTGTTTTGAAGTGTGCAGGCTTGAAATCTTACATCTGTCGCTGAAAATCCTTTAAGCTCAAAAGGAAATTTAACTTAGATGCAGCTTGGACGTAATTTTGGGTTTTTTTGCCATTGTTCTCAAAACTGCATAGCTGTTCCTCACAATTTCCAATACTCAGGCCTTTCATCTTCTACCAAAACCATGCATTTTGATACCCAAGTGGAGAGCTGTAAGCTGTCTTTAAGGGAGGCTGTCTGACTGGGGAAAAGAAACAAAAATTGGTTAAGTAAATTGCTTGGCCCTTCTGTGTTTACAGCAGCAGGAGTGCTGCTGACTTAGGGAAGCCAGAGTTTCATAGCGCTCTTAGGCAACACGTCAGTTAACTTCAGAACTGACTGCCTGGGAGAATATAGACCACAGGAATTGATAAGAAACGTTATCATGCTTGATTTTAGATGCATTTTCACACTTGAAACTTTGACTTGAAGAAAAGAGTGGGGGTTACAATTTTTTTTTATGAACTTTTCCCTCGTCTTTTACTTCCCGAACAGTCTGATAGCTGATGCTTGTTGTACAAAGGTATGTAAAGATTTATGGGATGGTCTTCATATATGTTCAGAATGGTGCTCCCTGTTCACAGACTGTTGGTGAACAGGGAAAACATACTACATTAGCTAGAGGAGGTTGTGTCAGGAGCAGAGGGAGTGCTGGTGTAGACCCATTTCTGGTATCTGTACTTACTCAGACTCCTAGACGGGATACAGGTCACTGAATACCTGTCTGCACTCACACGTCTACCTCCGTGAATGTCACTACTTATTCCAGGGACTTGTGAAAGGTTACTTGTGCTGGAGAGGAATGTTTAAAGATGCCTTTCTGGCAAAGAAAGGACAAGGCATGGTTTGGTTTTTGTTTTTTTTTTTAATCTATGTGGCCAGGTTGATGGCTCTGTTGTTCTTTGCTTATTGAGTGCGTTTCATTAATGAGCTGTGCTTTTTGGCAGCTTGTGACCAGTTCTGTGAAACATGCTATTCAGACCAACCCAGGTGTTTGACCTGTGCTTCAGAGAAGTTGTTACATGACGGGAAGTGCATTTCGGAGTGCCCGGACGGCTATTTCCCGGGTGTCAATGGAAGATGTAGAGGTAAGAGGAATATTTGCATGACCTTTTCTAAGGCTCTCAAGACACCCTCCACACATTATCGTCTTTTCCCCAGATGTTTACCTGGCGGGAGGGAATGTTAAGAGTACAGAAGGGCCACCAAGATGATCAAAGGACTGGGAAGCCTGCCCTATGAGGAAAGTCTGAGAGAACCGGGTTTCTTCAGCCTTGAGAAAAGAAGGCTTAGGGGAGACCTTGTCACCATGTCCCAATATTTAAAGGGTGGCTACAAAGAAGGTGGAGACTCTCTTTTTACAAGGAGTCACACAGAAAAGATGAAGGGTAATGCGTACAAGTTAGTCCTGGGGAGATTCCAGTTGGACACGAGGAAAATTTTTTCCAGTGAGAACAATCAGCCATTGGAATAATCTCCCCAGGGAAGTGATGGATTCCCCAGTGTTGGACACTTAAAATTTGACTGGACAGGGTACCAGGCCATCTTGTCTAGACCGTGCTTTTGGCAAGAAAGGTTGGACCAGATGATCCTTGAGGTCCCTTCCAACCTGGAGTTCTATGATTCTATGAAGTGCAAGTGGGGACAGAGAGTTTGACTTCTTGTTTTCTTGTTCACTTGCGATAGATTGTTTTAAATAACCTCTTTGCCTTGCGAAGCATATTAAGACGTGCTGAGATACATATTCAAAACACTGTCTGACTGAGGGTTATTACTGTTAGTACTTATTAATACATGTGCACTTCCGCTCTCATTAGTTCACATAGCTGAGTATCATGCCAGCTGGGGGGTTTCATTGTTGGCTAAAGGAGGCTGTAGTCAGCAACACCACTTTCAAGGAGGAAAAAATGGGATATTTCAGTGCTGCATGCTCTGTTTCTTTACCAGCTTGTCATGATTCATGCTCCACATGCGAGGGACCTCTGGCCACTCACTGCACCTCCTGTTCCTTTCCTCTGGCGTTGCGCCGGGGCCAGTGCCTGCAGGGCTGTGGAGAGGGTTTTTACCAGGATCACAACGTCTGCAAGGGTAAGCTATGTACTTAAATAAGTTTTCCAACTGCTGTAAACCAGTGTATCTATATTGGCTTTTGTCGGGCTGCGCTCAGAGTACGCAGCTACGATGCCGATCCTTTATCCTATGCTGAACTGGTCAATGAGTAATTCCTGTGTTTGCCTCCTGATTGTTTTATCCTTTGAGAAAAAGCAAATTTTCTCAAACACTTTCTTCTTTCACGCCCTCAGGATTTAGTGATTTTGGGGACATTTTTTTTTCTCTATGCTGTTGAAATAAATGTACATTGCTTCCAAGCTTTTCTTGAGTTAAGAGGTGGATGGAATTCTACACACCTAGTAGATTTCCTAACGCTGAGGTCATTTTCGCAGTGATGGAAAACCTGAAAATTTGGAAGATGAATTTGTTCTTCCCATGAGCGCTTCAGACTGTCATTTCTTGCTATCTCTTCTCGTGGGATTGTGTTCACCGTTGCGGTTCCAGAAATTAAAGGAAAATTGGCTGCCTGTGGCACAGTACCGCAGTTTTTCCCCAACATTATTTGTTCATCAGGAAAAGAGCTGTTATTTGGGGGTGGGGGGGAAAGACATCAAAATATTTTTCTAAAATCTCTGTTCCGTTATAGAAAATACAGCACCCCGTCTGTTTATGGAACAGATTTCTTGTGAGTTGCTGCAAAGTGTATGCACTTGATGGTTGGACTCGATGATCCCAAGGGTCTCTTCCAACCTAGACAATTCTGTGATTCACTTCGCTAGCTCTTTGAGTATCGGACTGTCTACAGTGATACAAAACTGGAAAGAGAGATGAACAAGAGGGACCCAAACCAGTTGTGCTCTCCCTTTTCTGTCTCACGTTCACGTCCAGATGCCCAGTTTTGCAGGATTGTTGGGCCTTGTCCCTCTCTCTGAGAAAGCTGTCCCCAGAGCTGTGGCTCTGACTTCTCTCTCGACCTCTGTGCACAGGTTGCCACCCATCCTGCTGCACCTGCGTCGGCCCGGGGGCCTCTCATTGCCTGCAGTGCCGGGCACCAGAGGACGTGCTGCAGCCTCACCAGCCCGTGGAAGGAGCTGTACGTGGCCTTTGCCTCTCCCACTGCCAAGCCCGGTTTTACGTGGATAGCACAGGAGTCTGCAAACGTGAGTAGAGGATGGGAACAGCTCTTCAAAGCCTTCGGCATAGGGCTGCAATGGATTTTTAGGTGTTCAGGGTGGTCTTGTACGATGTTTGATTCTTACGTGCTTTGAGCTCCTGTGTTTGCCTTGTGACAGTCATGAATGTTTAAACTCAGTAACTTTCAGAATGGCATATACTAGTACTTTTGAGGGAAAATATACTCTACGTATAATTTGTCACTAAAGAATTCGGGTACTTTTTAAAAAAATGACTGCGTTTAAGTCTGCACAGCTTAGCCTAGCTTTCTTTTCATTGAAGTTGAGAATGCGATTTTTACCACTGACTTATTTTGAAGCAGGATCAATCCTTAAATCCTTTTCAGAAAAGACTGAGCTGTCTCCTTATTAGCCTTTGGAGCAGGTCAAGACATCCCGCAGCAGTCTTTTCTTTTGAGGAAGCTCTTCTGATAGATGCCCTGCAGCACACGTGCCATCACTGCTCCTGAAATACCAAGTGGGAAGCATTTCCATGAAGACTAGAGTTTGGAAAAGAGACTAATGTGGTGTACGTTTGGGATATATGTGGTTTTATACCGCTTTGAGAGAAAACTGTTGTGGACTTCAGCGAAGAATGTTTACTGGGTGGATTAGCAAGCCAGTCTGGCTGTACAAAGCTTGTGGCAGCTGGTGTGGATGTCTGTACAACAAACATATTGCAATATCTGGGAAATAATGCAGACAGAAGCAGGCTGAGAGGTTAGATGGAATATCTTGTGCCAACACAGCCCACCCTAAGCTTAAGGAGAAATGATGCTTTCAGAAATGGCAGTGATTTCCCTGTGTGGAAAGACCAGTCATAGAAACAGTGAGTCTACAGCACTTAAGGAAAGTAATAGTAATAACAGTAGCAACAATGCTACTCGTGGCTGTTTCTTCCTGTTGAAAAGAACATTTTCTACAAGTGGACATAATTTAAAATCCATTTATTTTGATTTTATCTCTTCATCTCAACTGGATGGAAAGAATCTGTCCAACTCATTTTTTGGCCTTAGGGGATCTTAAGGAAGAAGTGGCATTTTTTTGGGTGGAATGATTCTGTCTTTAACAGTGACCTACACAGACCATAAGGTATCCAGTGCTTTGGATTGGTGCCTGAAGGCAGTAGAGTAGAGCCTCCAGTCCACGCAGTGGCCATTCCTTGGCAGGTAATGGGTTTTCTTGGCTTGAGTCCAGGTTATGGTATAGAAACTGAGTGAAGAAATCCATACACCACTGCCTCAGATGGGTGAACAGACCTGTACAAACAGGCCTGAGCAGAGCTCAGTGACAGTGCTGAATTATGTCACTGGGCAAGAATGCCGGCACAGCCCCACATGTTATTAGCTCTGCCCTATTAGTAGTGGCATTAGAATAGTGGTTTGATTTATTGCAGGAGGGTGTGAGGATTCAAGATGTCAAGCTTTGAGCTACCCCTGTAAAATACTCATGCAAAGTTTGTAGATGCACCTTTTGGAAAAAGTGAACCCACAACAGATGTGTACCGTGCCTACGTTATCTGTGCAGAACGGAAGCCCATTCATACTTAGGCTAAAATGCTGGTTTTGAAGGTTTTACCTGTGTGGTTGTGAATTTCTCACCAAACCGCAGAAATATCTCTATATTTTTCTAATGCTTGAGATTTCCCTGATGAAACTGTAAGAAATTTCTCTCTGATATGATGTGAGTCACTTGAGCCAAAGATAGTCCTGGACACGTTGCATTTGTGATGAGGATCCCTGACTTCTCTCCCTGGCTCTCTGGCAGACAGCTAAGTGTACTTGTATAAATCATTTTATTTCATTTCATTGCATTTCATTTCTTCTCTCCAGCCCTGTGTCTGTCTTGTCTCCCTAGAGGGCAGGAAGTCTCTCTTTGCGCTCAACCATGACTCTCACAGTGGAACCTGTGGCCTCGAGTCACTGCTCTGATAAGTACTAGGTTTTTAACTAAAGAGTTTATATATTTATTTAATCAGATTACTTAGTTTAAGATGGCTTGGTCTAGGGTCAGTACCAGTAAAGGTGAAGAAGTCTGACTTTTTGACTGCACTCTTTTCGTTCTTGCTGAATGATCCTGCTAATGAGCGTTCACTTCACTAGCTGTAAAGTCAGGTGGGCAGCCCACCTCTATGTATATTTACTTTTACTGCTCCAGAACAGCTGATGATAACCATGCAGTGATGCTGGATAAAAAAATCCTTCCCGGAGTAACTGTAGGGTGATAGTGAAAGATGATTTCACAATCTGCTAAGTCTGCAGAAACCCAAAGCTCTTATAGGGAGGAGTACAGTATTACACGGCATTGTGCGTCTCAGTTTTCTGTTTCAGTAATGAATTGTGTGGGTGCAAAAAAAGATTAAATATGCAGCTATCTGTGGCTGCTCCTTATCTTCAAGAAGTGTGCTGTACAGCCTTTGTGCTCCTGCCCTTTCTACCTTTCACAAGCAGAGAATCCTGTAAAGAAAACACCTTCTTGTTGTCATTGGGGAGTTTTATCCCAATCCAGGTGGATTGGGCAGTACTCTAGGGCAGTAACAACTCAGATAAGCAAAAACTAATTTGGCATGCTCTGTCCTCTTGTTTTTTCCCTTCCTTGCAGGGTGCCACTCCTCCTGCGCAGGCTGCGTGGGGAACACTTCTCAGGACTGTACGGCTTGTCTGTCTTCCCACGTCCTGCTTGAAGGCAGATGCCTCTCCGAATGCCCAGAGGGGCTGTTCAGCCACGAAGATCACTGCTACTGTGAGTGCATAGTGCAGGCACCTGCAGCTCATACTGCTGAATTTCATTGCATACCCGTTTTGTAATGCATTTCTCAATATAATTAGAGATGCTGTCAGATTTATAGGAGGCTATTTAAGTATTTTCAGGGGAGAATAGGATAGTCCAATTTCAGGAAATGGAATCTCCTCCTAATGGGAGAGAGGCGTACACATTGAATCATAAATTATAATCAGTTTTGCTTCTCTGGACCGTTTCCCTGAAGATATTTTGCGTTTCATTTCAGTAGGCTCGGATGATGTTCTTAGCCAGCGCGCTGTGGCAGAAGAGGTCTTTACTGGACCACACTGAAAAATGGTCTGCTTTTATTAGGCTAGATAAGCATATTGTCCATATGAATTAGCTTTATTTTTAATCCGCTCCTAGCTATAGGGCTGGGTTTAGAAGGAAGGAATTCTGCAGATACAGGAGAAAAGCCGTTACATCTATGAACATCCCTGATCAGTAGTGGGGACAGCATTATTTATTTGGGTCTCAGCCTTGCCCACCGGTCAGCAAGTGGCCTTCATTCAGCTTGTTTGATCTCATCTAAGCAGATGACTGTGACTGCTGACCTTCTGAGTGACTGCAACGGTTAAATCCTGTTTGCCACTTGCAGAAAATGGTGGCCTTTGGGGTACGCTGTTCATTACGAGCTGCTAAGTACAGTGGGTGAGGAAACACAGGAGTTGGAAATCTGATTAGTCCCTTCAAGGTCATCTGAAAGTTTTCTGCAGTTTTATAATAGATTCCTTGGGTCAGGAGTCCATATATCTGTTCTGGCAGTAGGAGAAATTTACTGGTCGCTTCCCTGGGAGGCCTCAAGTTGAGAGAGAAAAACCTCTGCTAAAGTCCATTGCTCTATTTATTCAATTTATTCACCCAAGGAACAACTCTATAAATACATTTATTTGGCAGGCCATTGTAAAGATTCATCAATTTTGAGGTTGTGCGCTGCCACCTTAGAGCTGAGGTAACTGCTGAACGCTGCATTATGCAGTTTCAGGCTTACGTAAATGTCTCAGAAACAAAATTTCAGTGTCAGGAAAGCGGCATCTTTCTGTATGCTGCCAGCTTAGATCTCCTGCCGTTTTTGAAACAGCGAAGCTCAGTTAATGTAGGTGTGTCTAGAAAAGGGATTCTTCCTTTTGAACGCTGAAAGCACGAGCGTGATTGCCGAGAGGCTGAGAAGGTGGTGGGACGGGACGTGTTAGGTCTTAAAACACTGGAGCCTTGTGCTGTGGCAGCTGCGGAACGCCCGGCTTCCATGTGGGGAGCGAGGAATTGTACGTAGCCTGGGGGAGTCCGGAGGTGGGAGATTTTTGAAGCTGTGTGCTTTTATTCATAGAAGAGCTTTAAAAGTAGTTTTTAAGATTTTTTTTTTACAGATCATTAGCCGTAGTATTCCTGTCTCCCTCAGATCTGTAGCGTGGAAATCCTGGAACTGAGGCTTCTGTCTTTAAAGGTGGAAGGATACAAAAGCAGCCTGGGTGAAATGTTTTTGAGCAATCTTTACCGCTTTCTCTGCAATCTTTTTGTTGAGCTTTTAGCAGACAGAATAGCTAATGAACTGGCACGGCATTCAGGTTTTATAGATTTCAGTTTGGGAGGGCTTAGTGCAGAAATCATTCCTGGATTTTCCACTCGTTAATATCAAACTCATGCCACTGTGATGTTCATACAATCCCAAGATGTTTAATTTATCTCCCCTGTGCATCCCACTCTCTTAGGTGCACAAGCATATGCTGGAGGGAGGAATAAAAGAGCCAATCTCTTTATATTTTATATAGATCTATACCTTGATTAATGCAGAGAGCAAGTAATTTTTAAATTGACAACTCGTTTCTCATCTTGTTTATTCAAAATGACAATGTAAGAGCCTTCTAAACCTCAACTCTGCAGTCACCGGTGCTATTAGATCATTTTATGTCATGTTTTGTAGGAGTAAATGATCGTTATAGGGGCTGGCTTTCTGAGGAGGGGAAAGCGTAAGGTGGATTATAGCAAGAGCATAACAACAAGTGTTGATGTTCTTCTCCAGCCTGTCATCCATCCTGCAAGACATGCCGTGGCCCTTCTGATTCGGAGTGCTTAACCTGCCATCCCCATGCGACTCTAGCTAGTGGGAAGTGCAGGACTAGCTGCAAGGAAGAGCAGTATCTCAACCTGGTGGGATATTGTGTGGGTAAGTAAGAGGTGATGGCGTGGGTCATACAGTGTGATGATCTTTCTGTGGCATTAACCGGGTACTTGAGCACACACCATGAAGAAATCAAAATGCCTGTTATGAGTAGAGTGTCACACAGATGAAAATAACCATGAGGAAACTCTCCAGTGTGCATAGCGAAGCCGCTTACCACTGCTGCTGTACATATCTTCACTAGAGCTGCCTGAAGTCAATTCCAAATTGAGTAAGGCCGGTAGTAGTGCGAGGGAGACAAGGCTCTCCTTTGCCAGGCTTGCTGCTCCACCGTTTGGTGTGAAGACTTGAGATCATATGTATGGACCAGTATGTCTGGGAACCATCAAAGCATTCATGTACTTATCAATATCATAATGAGCATGCTCTTAACAATATGGTGGGCTGGAGCTCCGCTCTGTGGAGTGGTGATGCGCTTGCCTTTGCCAGGTCAGGCACTTATCTGTGTCTCACTCCAGTCTGAGCTTTACCTGTCACCGTAGAGCCAAGCTTGGGGGACCCAGAGCCAGGAAAGCTGCTTAGGTCCTGCACACTGCTTCAGTAAAGTGAGTTAAGGAAAGATCTGTGATTCAGAGAAGCAGTTTATGGGGCCCTAAAGAAAAATTGGCACAGCCAGCATTGCTGTGTGCATTTTTGGGAGGTAACAGGATTTCTATATAGGGGTTGTACATCGTGGGTGCTCGGTGCCTGCACTTAAGCCTATAATCAGAAGCCACTGATTGTATTTATCTGTTTAAAAAGAAAAATCGCTTTTAATCCATCACGCTTTTAATCCATCATCCATGTATAAACATATCCTGGGAACTGCTCCCACAATCTCTGAGCTTTATCAAGTCATTTTTTTCTTTATCAAAAAAAGTTACAGTGTGTGAGGCTTAATCTAGGCTCAATAGTTCCAAATGAGATAAGGAATCCTAAGAAGAGGGAAAAATACATTACATGTAATAAATATATCCATTGAGAGGCTATTGTTCTCAATTTAATATAGATGATTCCCCTTCACAGGGAGTTCTTTTTGTTTACATATATGTGTTGGGTTTTTTTTAATGAAAGACTTGCTTCTTTGCTCCCCACAGACTAATTTTATGAACCATTTCTTCATCTTCCTTTTAAATAACAGTTATTTTTGTGTCTGCAGAGACAAAGAGAGACGGGAAACAAAGTATCTGAGGAGTAGGAAAATATCCTATAAGTATTGTACAGCTCCTTAGGTATACAAGAAATCAGGTTGGGGAATCAAGATGTTTCATACAGTCAAGTAATTACAATGTGGAAATAATTCAGCATTTCAGTGTAAAGAGCTGTCTCTGCCCTGTAAAATTTCAGGGCCTCCAACAATTCTTATTAATGTCGTGTCACATCATAGCTGTATGCACTTTATTTCTTCCACCTTATTTTCGCATTACTTTGCTTTATGCTTCCTATGAAAAAAGGGCTGTGGAAATGTGGTCTTCCAGCTGTAAATTTTGTTGGGAAAACTTAGTGCCATTTATCATAAACCAGGATTCTTTCTGAGGAGGGTTTACTGTGCTGCTTGCTGCGTGCTATGTGCTTTAATTATCCCTTTTAGACTGCTGTTAACTGTAAGTTTGGTGAGGTGTCATGGAGCAGTAAGCGTGCTCCCCAAATCCCGGGTGATTAGGTGAACATCACAGTGCCCAGCAATAATGAGGAGCAGAAATTGGAAACAATGGGCTCAACAACACTCAGGCAATGTGGAGGGCAAGGTTTGACCTCCAGATGCACTACACTGACAGTGATGAATCATTGGCGAAGAACCTTCTCTGGCTTTCTGGGCTCCGAAGCGATTGCAGTCTGATGATGCATCGTTCCCTTGCAAACGAACAAGCTTTGTTTCGAAGCCCTGTAGGTCATGAACATGGTCCACTGTTTGGAGACTTGTCTTCTCAAAGTTAGAAACATGTTTTCAAAGCTTGGTTCACAGTGCCTGGTGTCGTTGAGTGTCAGCAGTGTTTGGATCTGTGCCCCCAAAACAGGAGAGGAGGCTTTCCAGGTGCAATATAGTAAGAGCGTAAGGAGACGCCTTTCCTCCTCCCAGCTCTGACCTTAGTTTTGCTGCGTGACTCCCTTGTGTCAGTCCTGCCTTCCAGAAGCCACTACAGATATTCCTTATAACATAGGAAACCTTAACATTCACGTGGTCTTGCACGTAGATGCATCGACGTTTCTTTGTCTAACTGAAGTTTTGAAAACTCTGGTAGAGGAACACAGTTATTTGTTGCCTTTAAAAAAAAAAAGTTGTGCTTTGGTCTGGGATCTGCAGCCTGTGCCAAATTTATGTCTGATGTTTAAGCGAGGGATGCTTCTTGCCAGTTCTGCTAGAGATAAAGAGCTCCACATCCAGGTTGTTAAATTTCACTCGTTCTTCTCATTCAGCACTGATTGAAATGCTAAATTTGCCCTTGCAAGTTATTAATTACCGGTTAAAGAGCAGCTGTCCCATAAAAGAGAACATTAAAATCCCTGACACTTGCATAATGTATGATTTTCATCAGAATCTAACAAAGCTTTTTCCTTTGCTTCCCAAAGCAATATCTTTTTACAATTATCTTCACATTTATCTCTAATTCCCGACCCTCCAGGCAGAACTCTCTTACAGCTTATGGGGACTGCTGTGCATTATAGCCGCCTGTCATACTTTATGGACCTGCAGGGGAAGATCTTTCATACAGGATGGAGAAAACCGACTGTCACTTGAAACCATTGCCTGTGAATTAATGTTGTTATTGTACATGTTACCTGAATGAGGATTGGAACATTTGCCTTGTTAATAGAAAAAAAAGATCTTGTTTTCAGCAGTTTATCAAATAAGCATTTCAAATGTAAGCAGAAGAAAGACAAAATGGCCTCAAGTTTCAAAAGATTAATGAGTTTCTAAGCTCTGGTTTGGGCACGCTGAGTCTGTGCCAATCTTCTTTGAGAGTATTCATTTGATTAATTTTATTTTATAGCTAAAGTACAGGAATGTGTTTGTGGCTTTAGCAGTCTCCTGTTGCGTCTCAGGGCTTTTGTGGTTTTTGTTTTCCCAGTTTGAAAACACCCTTTCTTTTCCCTCTCCCTCTTGTCCAAGACAACTTCAACGTTGCAATCGCCAGTCTAAAAAATAGCACCGTCACTAAAACCGTTGTCCTGCTCATAAAACCCTGCCCTTTTCTGATTTGGATAAATCATATGCCTGCCTTGAGGTTTCCTCGTTGATCTCGAGGCTTCCTCTTTGAGCTTCTCCTGACTTTTCCTTCCTGGTGGAAGGGCGATTATTGAAATGCAGAGGGACTGTGCAGTGGCCGAATCAGGGAGTTGACAGTCTGAGCTCTACTGGGTGCTCAGCTAAAGCATCAAAGGATGTGAAGGACATCCTACCAGAATTAGTAGCGAGGGCAGCTGGCGTGAAATGAAACTCAAAACACCCGCTGATACAGTATCCCCCAAGGTCCTGTCTAAACTTCCAGCTGCGTCTTCCTTGAAAGGGAACTCCCAATCCCCATGTTCAGCTGCTCTGGCCCTTGCTTTCTGTGAAAGTTGGGCAGTTGGGAAAACGTTCAAAGATAAACCCGAAGAGCTCACTCAGGAGGATGCCTGTAACAAGCCTTTCTGCCTTGCTCTTAAAAATCCAGAAGGGACACTCTGACAACAAGAAATACATTCAGCTCCTTGTAAAATTAATGAGCTGTTGCCGTACTCTTAGAGAGACACTGATATCATCACAAAGAGCTGGAGTTTCGCTGAGCAGAGCAAGAGGGAAATTGGGGGCTTAGCTCCACTTAGTCACTGGCGTGCAACCTCCTGCGGCCATTAACAGCTGAGCTGCCGGAGGAGGAAAATGGAAGATCATTTCCCTGCTTTGGTCTGGGCTCATTGGTGCCAGGCACCATCCCGCTGGATTTCCCACCTTACGCTGCCCCGAGAAGCTCCCACCCTTTTCAGAAGATGCAGACAGGTCCCTGCAAACGTGGTCGCACTGTGCCAGAAGTTCACCTCGCTTGTTTATGTGACAAATTCCCTTTCAAGTCTTTTAAAGGAAAGGCAAAAAACCTTTTCCAACAACCAGATCAATCCAAAAATCCTGGTCAGTGCTAGGCGTCCTTCTGAATCAACCATATTGATTTTCTTTCTGGATTTACTTTTAAGGTGCTAGAGAATATTTGTGTGCTGACGTGCCTGTAAGTTGCATGGTGCTGTAAGTACTGATTTAAAGGAGCGCTCTGTTGTAAACCTCATACTTTACTTTAGAGTATAGTACAAAACTTGCATCAGGAAATTTTTTTCTAAAGAACCCTTAAAAGAGGAGGTGTATTTAAACAACACAAGTGGTTGATTGCTTAGCAAATGGTGGAAATGAGGGGTAGAAATGCCTCTGGTTTCCTTTATGAGCATTCACAAGCACTTTAGAGATAATTTTGTCTCCCCAAACAGCCTTCTCTGTCTTGACAGGCAAGGGAACAGTGTACAATAGATACTTTCCATATAGGAAGGGCACTTTTTTCTTTGTTTTCTTTGCTTGCTAAGAGAAAGCTAAAGACGGTGTGGAAGTAAAGTAACTCTGGCAATGGAAATCTGTGTAAGCAATCATATTATACTTTACAATGAAAGTTGCTTTATAGGAAGATCGGTGATAGGTAAGGTGAGGGTTTTGGGGTTTTTTTTGCCTAGAGGTGAATTGACAAGAAGGAAATTAGAGCCAACTGAAAGGGTAGGAGGAAAAAGCTATGTTTGGATAGTGGGAGGCAAGTCAATAGTCTCAAAAAGATGAGTAGGGAGGCACTGGTGGCACTATGAACAAGGTGGCGACATGCTGCCCTGGATAATCCAGTTTGGGCACTGGAAGAAGTCTAAAGGAATTAAGTTATGTGTTGCACTGACCTGCAACAAACAAGGGATGTGAAGCCTCCAAAAACCCAAAGCCCGCAGGCAGTAACTTGCCCGCTGGATGAGCTGGAGTGAGGATTGACAGGGAGAAGGCAGAAGGAGGAAACAAATACGGCTGTGCAGTATTATGGAGAAGCATAAAGCAAACGCTCCGCTTCTGTTAGTCCTCGCTTCAAAGGGAGCCTGCTGTGAAAAATTTAAATAATCTTTCCCAAAACAAAGCACTTCAGTTCTTCCTTTACTCTCTCACTGGTTCCCCAATGTCCCTCAAATTCACCATGAGCGTCAGTTCTGGTTTTTTATTTGGTGTTGTGTGCTCTTTGATCTCCAGGCTTGCAAAGGAACAAGAGAGCGATGGGGCTGATTTATCCTAAAACAGTAGCTGAGAAACAGAACTCTTTCAATACACAGGAGCAAGCATAGAGGCTGTAAAGAGAAAAGTACTGCAAGAGCACCTGGTGTTGTAGATACTTAACTTTTTAAATGTTAGTTTGGGAGAGTCTAGTTATTTACAGCAGATATTGGCTATTTGGACACCCTAAGTTTTCTCTGTCTCCTCTTTATGCTCTGTTTATGGAATTTATTGGCCATACACAGTGAGTTTGGTTACTTATTATATGTAGCCAAAGCTGTCTATGAGACCAGTGGCTCCAGCAAGAGAATAAACGGGAGGAGTATTATTTTAACAGTAAGGGGAGTAGACATACTGCCAGGTAAACGTGGAAGCATTAGAAACTAATTGGATTTATGTTAATTTTATTGAAGGTAAATGCATAAAGCTCTTCACCCCACCTCCAGCTCTGTGCATACAAATTACATACGGTGCTCAGGGCCTTTCGGATGATATCTTAGTCCTTGCTGTCTATGGTGAGCCGTGTGTGATCCTTCAGTGAGGCTACAGTTAGATGGCGGGTCTTCCCACTCTGATGTCAGCGCAGGTTTGGGATCTTTGGCTGTGAAGATTTATGGAATGATGCCTTGGGTATTGAGTTCTCCTCCTGTGCAGTCAGAAGCTGCAATATGATAACCCCTGTAAGCTGTAACCTCTCTAAGAAGGGTTTGAGGTTTGTCACTGAGTTTGGGAGCATGACCCCATGTGCAGCTTTTCTTTTCTTGCCACTGTCCTGACAGTGAGGGATTGAAAATCTACAGGGTCACTATCTTAAGCGTAATGTTTCTTCTCGCACACCTTTACCTGCCCTCTGGCTGTTAATTTCCCATCTGCAAGGTTTGAGAGTGTGAGGCAGAAACTAGATAGATTGTATACCCTGCAAAGTCAGGAGGTGGAGGAGGCAGCTGCTTTAAGGCCCTTGAATCCCTGCATGCAGTCAGAATTGCATTCAGTTCTGAGCTGCATCTGTGCTTTTCCACCAGCGTTTAGTAATAATCATCTATGTGTAATGCATAGAAGTCGGACTAGGGTTAGACTCCAGTCGCTATTATGTTCTTGCAGGTATGGATGCAGAATTCCTGCGGACTCCACTGTGAGCCTGTCTTCAGCTTGTAAAATTAGATTGCCTGACAATCTGTAGTAATGCTGTCACGAGAGACAAAAGACAGAAAGTTGAACCTTCAGTAGAAATCTGACAAGAGGCCAGGTACTCAAATCAAGCCTCATTATTACATTTCTTTCAAGACAGTCGTCATTTCCTTTATAATTTTCTGAATTACCATAATGAGGATTAATTTGGCTTCCAGGTTGCCTTACACTGCACTGTTGTGCGTACAAAAGGCTTGTTGTAAAAGCTTTTGAAGCACCTAAGTTCAGGCAGAGGTCAGGAGACACAAGCTTGTGTGCTGCTGGGGAAAAAAATGAAAAAAGGAAAAGGTTTGGAGGCACTCTCATGCGTCTCTAAATGCCGCTCTTGGCTTGGCTTTGAGGTCTGCAGTGGCCTCTTCAGGGTATGGATGTCTCGTTTGTGTGGGAAAATCTGAACAGTAAGAACTACGGGAGAAGGTCATACAGCTGTTCAGGTTGTGCTCTTCATTTTTCAACAGTGGGAGCAGAGGGAGGTGAATGCCTACAGCTGCCAGCGTAGTTTGTCAAAGATAAACCTGTAGGTAGAAGCACCTAAAATCAGAGAAAGGTTTGGGGAAAGCAAAGAGCTTTTAACTGGTTTCGTACAAAGCTTTCCCAAGCTCACTTAAGGATGGGGAAGAGGATGCTTGAATGGGGCAGGAGAGATGCGGAGAATGTGGTTGCTGGGGAAAAGTGAAAACGTTGTGATGGTCAGGAGGAGCTCAAGATGGGGTTGAGGGCAAGAGGAAAGGAATGCACCTTGAATGCGGTAATTTCTGGTCATCTCTCTTACAGACATCTGGAAGTGCAGTGCGTAGCACCTGATCCCAGCCCTTGTGCCTCAGATAGCACAATTGGGCTCTGAAAGTTACGTCCCTAATATCTTCCTTGAGTTCTCAGCAATGTGTTTCCCCTTAGCTGTTCTGGTTTGTCCCTCTGTGATCACAGTGTCCGTTATTCCCTGCTTCCTTTAGACTGCCACCGTTTGTGCCGTCAGTGTGTGGCCAACCTGCGGGACACCGGCAGCATCTGCCTGAAGTGCCAGAACGCCCGTCACTTGCTCCTGGGGGATCACTGCATTCCTGACTGTCCGGTGGGATACTATGCGGAGAATGGTGCCTGCAAAAGTGAGTAGTCCCTACGGATGCCTCAAGGCGCTGCAAGGGACCGTCTGGATCCTTGCGAGATGTTCCGTGAAATGGTTCCTATTTAGCAGAGAAGCTTTGTCTAGCTGGCAGGACGCTGCACTGGGAGCTGGAGGTATAATTTCTGGCTAATAACTCTGCCAGCTGGCTCAGAGCGCTTTCTGCTTGCTCCCTGTAACCTGTGTCTGCTTTCAGACTGTGAGTTCTTTGAGGCAGACAGTGCTGTATTGTCCTGAGCACATGCTGAGGCTACTGGGACCTAATCTGCTCTGACAATACAATTAATAAGTGTAATGAGTACCAGACAGCAGTATACTTGAGAGGAGGAGGTGAAGGTGAGCTTTTCTCTTTCTCTCTGGTAAATCCCATCTCTCAAAGGCGGTGGCACAGAGAACAGGATGATGGTACACTATGTTCTGTGTAGGGTAGCTGCCCTGAGATCACTCCTAGGAAGAGGTGGGCTGTTTAAGGACAAGAATGGATAACTTCAAACAAAGGCTTTTCATGTGTGCCCATCACCAAGTCTTCAATTTGTGTGGTACCAGCACAGCACTGGGATACTGACACTTGAAAATACTTTCCGGCTATGTGCTTCGAAGGGCCGTGCAACTTCTGCTCACAGAAGGCAGAACTCTAGCTGGTAGCAAGTTCTCAGGAAGTTTGCAACCTGAGATGGAACGTCATCCTAGCAAAGGTCTCTCATTGAGATTTGTCTTGCTACAGTAATGGTCCGAAAGGCAATCATTTGTTACAGCTTCTAAAACAAAAAGCCAATTTCATTCAACCTTTTAGGCTAGCATGAGATGCAGTGTTCCAGCTGCGTGGGTGAAGCTGCACTGATAGCACATTTCATCCTCTAGCCTTCTGTGCCTTCACCTGTCCCTGGATCTCCTCCAGTTTTTGCTGTTGATGTGGTTTCATATTGTGATCATTGTCTGAGCTGCTTTGTATTTCTTGGACTCTTAGAAGAATAGGTTGCATTTCTTCTTATGTGGCCAAGAGAGACACATTAAAGCCCAGTGTTTTAACCCCACTGAGCAAAGGGTAGTGCAGTTTATTTTAAGAGAAAGAAAGCAAGACAGAAATTATGCATATTAGGATCAAGACGTAGATGCTCCTTTTGCAGGAAGTGGCATTTCCTAATCCAGTCTGACAACTCATGGTTCGTGTTTCAGAGCTTCTCTCCAGCACTCCAGGAGCGGTGTGTTTATTTACCTGGTTTTGACAAATGAAATCTCAGTGATGTATGAAATACACTCTGTGTCATTTAATTGGAAAGACCCCTGAAAGAGATATTTTGCCTTCCTGGAAATTTAAGCCTAGGGATAACATTTCTTTCCTTTGGTATAAAGGTTTCATTTAAAAGAAGTTTTGCATTATTCAGACTGTGTCAAAACTCGCATTACATTTTGTGCTGGCTTTGAAGATCTCCAGCACAGCATAATGCCATTGCTTCTCTGATTTCTTTGCACACTTTCACTCATGATTAATTTGGCCTGATAGGTGTAATGATGGCATCAATCTTTAGGTAAAGGCCTATCAAGAAATAAAACAGACGAATAATTTTGTGAGTATGTACCCCCTTTGGAGAAATTAATAGGATACATTGGCCTCATCCACTGTGGTATTTTAAATCTCTTCAATCAGACTAAGAAGCGCAAGAAGTGGGAGACAAAGGGATGGAAAGTAAAGAGGGAAAGAAAACAAGAGAGGTGGCATAAAAATATCTTTTCAAAAATGCAGGGAAAGAAAAAGATAATAATATACTTCCTTACTCGAGGCAGTCAGTGGGATTGCTGGCGATGAAGAATTGCAGAAGGATGCGGTACGACTCAGTGGGCAGTAAAGCAAGAGGTGTTAAGTTTGGTATAGGCAGATGTAATGATGCACACAGGGATTCCCGGTTCTAACCTCACACGCAGAATGTTGGCATCCTTGCCGTGATCTCGAACTAATGATCAATCACCCTGTGAAAATGGCATCCCAGTATTCAGCAACGCTGAAAAGGCAAGTCAAATGTTAGGTCTAAGTACGAAAGGAAGGAGGAATAAAAGAGGTTGTTCTGCCTGCCGTTGTTGAAAGGAGCTGCGTGCTGTGAGCAGTTCTGCTCATCCCAGAAGGGAGGGGCAGCAGGACAGAGCGTGGGGGATGAAGGGCTTCCATACAGCGAGCAACTGAGTCGACCACAGTGCTTCAACCTGAAAACCGGGAGACCTTAGGAGGGGGGAAATATGACAGAGACCTACGAAGTAATGAGTGAAATGGAGAGAGGGCGCGTAGAGATTGACTGTTCTCTCTCAGTGTTGCTTTTTCCAATAGGTAGCAGCTGCACAACTCCTGCCGAAGAGGTGGATGTAAATCTTCGGGGAGGTGTGGAGCTGTCAGAAAAGCACTAGATGGTTCCTAAATAGACAAAGCGCATCAGGCTTAGGAGGATCTGACCTGAAACTAGTTGAGAGAAGATGTGAGAGGGAGGTTACTGGTACATGCTTGCCCTTTTTTTACTCTTTTCTGATAAACAGGTCTTGGCCAGATACTGTAGGGGTGTTCTTCAGGAGAAGGGGAGGTTGAAGAGAAGAGGAATGGGTAAAAAGAGAGAGAAAGCAGAGGAGGGAAGAGAGCTAGTGTGCGTGGCACACGGAGCACAAAGAAACCTGTTTAATCCATCTCCCACAAGCTGGGTTGGCTGTGCTTCTACTCCTGTGCACTGTGCACCAGTAACGGCTTAGACTTAGTGGAAACTTTTGGTACTCAATGGCACTGTGCTCAGTCTCTGAGGGCGCTTCCGCTGAACCTTGTGAAACTTGCTCGAAGATCTACTTTCCCTCGAACAGAAACACTTGTTTTTGCTGTCCCCGCAGGGTGTCACCGCTCATGTAAAACCTGCACCGGCGAGGGTCCTTCCTCCTGCTCTTCCTGCAACGCCAGCCTGGTTCTCTCCCACACCAGCGCGTGTGTGCCAGTCTGTTCCCCAGGATACTACAGGGATGACAGGCAGACCTGCAAACGTGAGTCTCTCTCTCTCCAAGCTGTCTCTCCTTTCCACAATGTATTCACCGACATGTCTTTTCTTGTTCCTTCACTGACTGTCCCTCTTGCCAGGAGAAGAAAGATTTCAAGTGCCTAAAAATTCGACGTGAGTTGACAGAGGTGATTAGCTGCCTTAGAAACAGAGCCTACAGCGTGGTTTAAAGTTGAACACAGTTGCAGTTTTGTTATTGACTTCAAAGGCAAGAGGCTTTGGGTCCCGTAGTTAAAATCTGCAGGAGAGTTTGCATAGGTTTCCTTGTTGTCTGAGGTGGTACATAGAGAAGAGGCCAAAAGTACCGGTAGATTCTAGGCTTTGTGAAAACTTGACAAGTTGAGACCAGTTTTAATCAATTCTTACGAAGGCAAACCCCCTCCCCACTGTACAACCTGCCAGTACCTGCCATAGAAACTGTTTTAAGACTGTCACATTTATGCTACATTCTTCCACGTGTGAAACCTCAGTAGAAACGAGGTACAGCTCGGTAGGCACAGTCCAGCCTGACTTGAGCTGCGATATTTTTACCTCCTAATGATCTGCTGCAATTGATCTGGTGTTAAGTCCAGTAATGTTTTATCCTACTCCTGCTATCCCTTGTGAATCCCTCAGGGCCTCTCTTTTCCTTTATGTTCACTCTGGCCCTGATATCAGTTGGGTTATTCCTCACATAATTATTGGGCTTGATGTTCCAAAATGCAAAATCATATGGCCCAGAGACATAAAAAATATTTAAAAACCCTGCTCGAATTGACCCACTGTAATACACACACCTAAAAATGAGTAAGTGCTTAAGAGGTTTGGTTGCTGTGAACCTGAACACTCAGATTTGTTAAATCCTCCTTTACCCTGATTTAAATTATCCTGATTTGTGATAAAACAGCTCTGTTGCACTGCACAAAGTATAGGTATCATTGTCATCCTATCTAGACCCAGTTTCTTTACTGATGAGGTCCTATAGGAGGAAGCTGATACGGTTGTCAGCTTTACCTGCCCTTTGTTGAAATATATGGTTCTCCTGAAACTATTATTTCCATCTTTTCAGCAGAAATTGAGACACCTTGCATAAGTTCAAGGAAATAGGTGGAAGACTTTGTACCATTCTTCCATTGACAGAAAAAAAAAAAGGGTAATTAAAAGGAAAAAAAAAAAGGCTATTCAATAATAATGGAAAAAGGAAGGTAATAAAAAAGATTAATAAAAAAAAGGAATCACGGGATTCTCACTGTCGTGGCTAGTTTCGTACAAGCTGTAGAGGATATTCACTGTTCTCTCCTGCAGTATGGATTCTCTTATTGCTAACTACACCAGAATACCTCCCTTCCTAATTAAAAAGCCTTTTTCTAATGAAAACTTTCCTATTGATAGCTTCTCCCTCAGGACGTCATGGTAGAAGTGGAATGTTCCTGAGGACTGTACCCTTCCTGAATTTGGTTCAGTAGCTCAAATGCAAATAGATTTTTTGCAAGCAAATTCAACTACTTCAATCTCCCTATTGCAAATGGCTTTTTAAGAAGTGTATGTAATCCTTGTGGCAGGAGGCTCAAGGCAAAGTGTGTTGGTGCATTGGATTTTTGTCATTCCAAGTGTCACTTGTGCCTTTTCAAGTGAAGTACTGCTGATAAGCCATGTAGATATAAACTGTCCCGGGCTGCTGGAAAACTACCACTTAGAGGTAATGAAAATTGTTTAAACGGAGGTTGGCTGTTGGGCTGAGAAAATTTGGTCTCTCTTCAACGTTTTATTTTAGTCGCATTGCACTTTTGAGGGACTTGGGTTTGGAATGGAGTTCAGAGAGATGCTGAGTGCGTGTATGGACTCTCAGGGATATTTTTAAACTCATCAACACACTGGCCGAGGAACAGTGCAAAGCTTAACAAGTTCTTCATGGGTTTAAAAATGCAGATATGGATTCACGCTGATAAAACAAGCAGACAGGATTGCTTTCAAATACAGTTTGTGCTTACTGTTCTGGCATGCCCCTGTGGGTAACCCGATTTCTATAGATTTAGACCTTATGTGGAGTGTTTTATCATACTTTTAATAGTTGGCTTTTTGTGGCGCTTACAAATAGTACTTTTTCTGTGTAGTATTCTTAAGTTAATTGAAGTCAGACTTGCACCAGAGCATGTAAAACCAGCTACTGGATTCTTTAGGTAAACATTTTGTTAAAAATCATTTGTAACTCAGTAAAATACAGACCTTCCGTGACATTTTTTAGATAAGCTAAAACAAGTAACTATTTTGAAGGACACTGGGCTCTTGCTTCAATGAGAGCAATGTGGGTATTCTCACAGTTACTTCGGTATTTTGAGGTTTTGTGGATATAAAATTCTATCTTGAATTAAAAGCAAATTGAAGTGGATTTCCACAATTGGCATATCACCAAATTAGCATTCTACAATTAGCATGTCACCAACATGTTACAGCAAGTAATGTCGGTATTTAGCACCTGAACTGTAGTTGCGCTAAATCCTATGAGAGTTTTTGTGGTTTTACCATTAAAAATGGCCAGCTATGCTTTATTCTTTAGTTTAAACACTTGGGCTTGTGTTTTCAGAGCTTTTTCTTATTTATTGTAAGTAGAGAATTGAGCTTGGCCAAAGATTCTGACTCTGTATGGATTTAGCGACGCTCAGGGGTAGTTGGCCAGGAATTTAGCAGTCCCTTTTGCGTACACCATCATTGTATTTGCTCATAGGGCAGTTACCATTGTTTGTATCAACTGGACTTGTGGACCTCCATGAGTTTCCTGCGTATTATTTTTACAAAATTTCATCTCACCAGAATCCCAGCGAGCTTTTCAGCGCATAAGCAAAGGGCTAGGAAATCTTTTTTTGGTCTTTCATAGCACATTGCTATTAAATCTTCTGCTGTGAATTAGCGAAGAGCTCTGACGTCAGCACTGAGTACACTTGGCTGTTAGTACAGCCTCCTGAGAAGTTCAGACCCCGGACATCAAAGAGGTGAGTTGAAATACTCTGAACCTCTGGACTTTGATCCTAGATTCAGTAAATCCCTGAATTATTTTTCCCTGGCATCTTTGTTTGCTCCCTGCAGCTCCAAAATTTCACACTGTGTGCAAATGAAAAGGTGGAAACATTAAGTGAAATTAAACGGGCCTTTGGTCCCACCAAGGTTTGCTCACTGGATTGAAGCAGTCTATTATCTTCTCCAAATTTGTGCATTTATAAGTCTGGAATGATATGAAACACAGGTTACTTAAAGAAAATAAGAAAAACAGAGGCAGGGAAAGCTCTTATTTGGGGATTTGAACTCAAGGTCGATGTTTTACCCTGACCTGTCCAGAGGAGTGTAAGAAGCAGTGTGAGGAGCCGTGACAGTCTATTCCAAATGGAAGGAGTTTTTTTATGTTTTGGAGGCCATGAAAAGGAATATAAGAAGCAAAAACTCTGAAGTCTCCACAGGTGTCTCTCAAAGAGGACGTGAGGAGCAGCGAGGCTACAGGGTAACACCATTTTTACTTGTACGGTTGGCTGGCGCGTCAGTAATTACAGTTATTTTCTTTGTCTTTCCATAGCTTGCAACAGGCAGTGCCTGAGCTGTGAATCAGCTGCCGGCTGTACGTCTTGCAGAGATCCAGCTAAGGTCCTGTTGTTCGGAGAATGCCAGTACGAGAGCTGCGCTCAGCAATATTATCTGGATTTTTCCAGCAAGACTTGCAGAGGTGAAAAATACATTGTTGGCTTAAGGAGAAAAGGGAAAGAAAAAATAAATTGCAAGTGCCTCGTCTAAGAATCCATTACGCTGCAGCATGATGTGTGCAGATGGCCTGTTTTAAAAAGTGTGTGTGAGAGAGAGAGTTGTTCAGTGACAGACTACTTGCGAGGCTTTTACAGTTTTTTCTCTTTTTCGGCAGTTTGCTGTCACATACTTCAGCCTTTCAGTGAGACAAGATTATTGCAAATCCTTCTCTTGTAAACGATTTAGTAAGTGAGCCGGCAAACTTTTCAAGGGTCAGGCCCAGCAATTCATTTAGTTACGGGTCAGCTGAATAACGAGCGAGCCTACCAGGCTAAATCTTTTTTAGAGTGCTTATAGGGCCTTGTTTACTTACCTGCTTCTCTCTGTCTTATTAAATACTGCATCACTGGATGACTGCAGAAACAACAGTTTGGAGTGATTTAAAAGACACATGGCTTGAAAGATATCCAGAACTCCCAAGGAGAGTGTTCCATAATGGAAATAAGTGAGGATAACGTGGCTTTATTGCAGCTAACACCACTAAGACCAGGATATAATACAAATTACTGGTTGTTCAGTGTTCATTTCTAGCTGGCTCTCTTAGTGAACCTAACTTCACTGAGTAGCATTTGTCCTCTTAACATTGCGGTTCTTCAGAGAGGTGACGTTGTCTGACATTTAGGGTGTTGCAGTGAGGCAGAACTCTTGTCCTGGCTTCATCTGGGACGTGCTGCGTGGACTGGAGTAGTTCAGCTCACTTCAATGAGTCCTTGTTTCCCCCCGTCTTGCTCTTGCCTGTTTGTCTGTCTCATTAACCAAACGTGTCTGTCATTAATTGCTGATAGAGACCCTTTAAGTGCCACCAAGAAACAAACAGTAGTGTTGGCAGCCTGAATAGTCCTTGGGCACGTGTGCATGGTTGGGACTCTGCTGAAGACTGGAGGGGAGATAGTACACGGGCATATGAAGGCAGATCTGGTCCCAGCTGGATCCAGCGTGTTTCTGGCCAGTGGACTTTGCAGAGGGGCATTTGGACTGTGAGGAACAACGATTTCATTTTCTTTTGGTCAGAGTCATTTGAAAGCGTGAGATTGATGAAGCGCGGTGGATAATTGCTAACGAGCAACAAACCCAGTGTTGGCAGAAAAGGAGCATTGCTACTTATGGGATAAAGTCAGGCTTTATGGGCAACTAAACTGTGCTGGTGTTAGCAGGTCTGAATGCTGAACAAGAGCCAAGCCTGCTTAAATTTGACATAGTTAGAACATGTTAAGTCCAAGAGGGGAAAAAAACCCACCCATATCTTGAGTTGTAATAAAACACTCAGTACAAATCATGTGTTGTTCTTCTTTTATTCTCTCTTTCACATTTTTTTTACTGTTCTCTTTGCTCGTAGAGCTTATATTCCCATAGCTTGTAGACCCCAAGTACTCAGCACTTTTATAGGGTGAGCACCTCATGAAGAGCTGCCCTCCATTGATTTTTTTGTCTTCCAGAGTGTGACTGGAGCTGTAACGCTTGTAAAGGTCCCCAGAGGACCGACTGCCTGCAGTGTATGGAGGGCTACGTTCTCCATGAAGGAGCTTGCGTGGAGCAGTGCCCTGCAGCTTTCTACAAGGAATCAGACACTTGCCAGCGTGAGTTCTTCTTGAGCGTTACTTCTAATCACTGCTGCCAACGTGCTCCTCCAATTTGTGCACGTCTTGCATTCAGAAGGCACACTCTAGCTTCAGATCTCTCTCTGCCCTCCAGCACGCACACGCAATAGAGCTGTGGTTCCTGCGGGGTGTTAGAGCACGGGGCAGGAAGGAGCTGAAAGCAGTATTGAACTGAACTCTTTATGTATGGCTTTTAGGATGTGATCAACACTGCCTTCAGTGTCGCCAACCAGATGAGTGCAGCCTTTGCGAAGCCCCGTTTTTCCTCTTGGACGCTCGTTGTGTTCACAAATGTGGGAAGCGATATTATGCAGATGGTGCACAGCGAAAGTGCTCAGGTAAGCAAAGTGAGCGTGATGTGGTGGAGAGGGACCAGGGTTGTGGTCTGTGTTCTCTGTACAACTGCTTTTTCTCTGCAAGGCTGAGGTGAAGAGGAAGCGCTGGGATGCTGTGCTAAACTTGCTGTTGAGGCGATGCAGTCACCTGAGAATTAGATAACAGGCTGTATCTGCATTTAGACGTGCCTAATTCAGGAGGACTGAGATTCATTGTAGATGGCGCTGGTGTGTGTGTATGTGTGTACACACTGGATATAGAAAAACAGGTATTAAAACCACATTTGTAGAAAGGTTTCAGTTGTATTTGTGGGTTAACAAGCTGTGTAGTACTTGAATGTGTGTTTGGAGTATTTTCAAATTGGTGTAATAGTTACTTCCATTTGGAAGATCATCTGGGGTTCTCCGTAGTCAATGGGAAACAGTGGTCAAATGAGGAAGGAACTTCTTGACAACTCCTTTATCTCAACTCTTTGCCCCTTCTTTTTGATTATTTTTGTCAGGTAGGTAAGACGCAAATAGCAGTGGTGTTTCTGTTCTGGCCCCGGGGGACAGCCCTGTGCACCAGTGGCTGCATTGTTTTTGCAGTGTCTCAATGGGGTTGTGCTTTCCATCCGATTCAGCTTGTCCTCCTGGATGCCTGGAGTGTGACAGTGACAGCCTGTGCCACCTCTGTGACAGCACCACGTTTCTGAAGGATAAGATTTGTGTTTCTGCCTGTGGCCAGGGTTTCTATGGCAATACGTGGACCAGGGAGTGTGAAGAAGGTGAGTGTCTCTCATGATAAAGCAACAGAGCTGGCAGACTTGCAGCAGATTTTATGGCCAGAAGTAGTGATCATTCAGTGGAATTTTTGGAATTCAGTTTTGTGGAGTTTTGTGTTGACTGTTAAAAGTTGGCAGCTATTTTTCCCCAACTTTTTTTTTTTCTGAAAATGTGCATGTACATGGTTTTCTAAGTGAAGTTACCTAGTTAGGTATAGCAGCACGGTTTTCCAATCACAGCATCATTTATCATCAGTGTAAAACAAATGAAAAAATATCTTGGGGGAAGCCCTTACTAAATCAACGGTGGTACTTACTTAGCTTTTCTTTGTTCTACATGAAGATTTACTAGTCCATCTGCAGGGCAGGCCAGTGTATGTTGGCTTTGAGTTTTGTGAGGTGGAACTCAAGATGGGAAGTGACTTTCCCAAGCCTCTTAAAATCATAGTGGGTGTTGGGATGGATTGCATTTCTTCTTGAGATAGTGGTTGTCCACCTAAGTCAGTAACAAGCAGGGCATTATAAGGGTCTGGTCTGTTAACCCAAAGGTGGTAGTGACAGAGAAGATGTTAACACAGCCCATGGCCATAATTCATTCAGTAATATTTTTCCCTTCTTTCTTTTTAGCCAGCAAGCATCCCTCGAGCTTCCATGTGAACAGTACCCTCACANGGTATAGCAGCACGGTTTTCCAATCACAGCATCATTTATCATCAGTGTAAAACAAATGAAAAAATATCTTGGGGGAAGCCCTTACTAAATCAACGGTAGTACTTACTTATCTTTTCTTTGTTCTACATGAATATTTACTAGTCCATCTGCAGGGCAGGCCAGTGTATGTTGGCTTAGAGTTTTGTGAGGTGGAACTCAAGATGGGAAGTGACTTTCCCAAGCCTCTCAAAATCGTAGTGGGCGTTGGGATGGATTGCATTTCTTCTTGAGATAGTGATTATCCACCTAAGTCAGTAACGAACAGGGCATTATAAGGGTCTGGTCTGTTAACCCAAAGGTGGTAGTGACAGGGAAGATGTTAACACAGTCCATGGCCATAATTCATTCAGTAATATTTTTCCCTTTCTTTTTAGTCAGCAAGCGTCCCTCGAGCTTCCATGTGAACAGTACCCTCACAGTAGGAATTGGCGGGGTAAAGCCCCTAGACCTCTCCTTACTGGGTGTGCGTGATCTGGATGGTGACACAGGACAGCTCTTGTTCCGTATCGACAGCGCTCCCTCCAACGGCAGGCTAGTGATGGTGGTGAACGGGAAAGAGGAGCCGCTGAGCAAAGGCGACCACTTCAGCTGCAGGGACGTGAAGGAGAAGAGAGTCCGCTTTGTGCACAGCAAAGAGAAATCCAGGTGACTGTGTTGAAACTTTTCTCAGAGCTCTGGCCTTAAAAAAAATTGGCTCTGGCCTTAAAAAAAAAATCATAGAATTGTTTAGATTGGAAAAGACCTTTAAGATCATCAGATCTAACCACTGACCTAATGCTGCCAAGCCCACCGCTAAACCATGTCCCTCAACATGTCTACATGTCTTTTAAATACCTCCAGGGATGGTGACTCAAGCACTTCCCTGGGCAGCCCATTCCAATGCTTGACAACCCTTTCAGTGAAGAAATTTTTCCTAATATCCAATCTAAACCTCCCCTGGCATAACTTGAGGCCATTTCCTCTTGTCCTATCGCTTGTTACTTGTGAGGAGAGATGACACCCACCTCGCTACAACCTCCTTTCAACTTCCTGTAGAGAACACGTATTTCCTTGTTCCTTGGAAAGAGAGTGAAGCACACTCCTCGCTGCTGTTAAATAAATTACCACTGTGCCATAGTATAAATGATGGTGCAGAACTTCTCTGTTTGTGGTATAAGAGGTCACTGTGATCCAGCTACCAAACGTGTTGTGCTTTGGGGGTGCAGGACTCTGTCTCATCTTTAGGATACTCTGCTGCAGATTTAAAACTGGCATATTACTCTGGTTCTTACAGCAATTTCTTGATACTGTCAGGAAGATGCTCAAACGATGTCACCACTACGCTTTGCGGCATAATCTGCATTCAGCCATTACTCCTTTGTCTGCAATATGAGCTCTGTTAGTGTCCTGGGATAATTAGCAGTGATTAGTAGCTGGCAATGCTCACGCTGCATGCATGTCGCAAGGAAGCAGATTTTTTCCGCTGCCAGGCAATAAGCCAGTCATCCTGCCAAATTGCACACTCGATTTACATCACCATAAAGCCTTGGGACTAGAATGATATCAGTGGAATTGTTCTAAATTTCTGCCTGTGTATATTAGGGTGTTCTTTGATCCGTTGTTCTCAGTGAGACTTTCAGGGTATCCTTCTGATACCAAGGGTTAGCTCATGTTCACTAGGCTTGAGGAATGTGTTTCTGTAGCATGCTCTGTTTTTTTTTGTCTGCCTGGTAGTCACAGAGAAATGTCAGGATCTTGTCTTGAGAAACACAGCTACTTTATGTTCAAGGTTATTGCGTGGCGTTATTGAAAAGTAAATAGGAAGCAAAAGTGCTGAAAAGTGAGAGCTGCTGTTCCAAAGCCAGATAAGTGACATTTTTCTTTAGCAGCGAATAGCTGACATTTAGAATCGCTGCTTTATCTTGGAGATGCCATCCTACGTGGGTAACATTAGTTAAAGGGAAATGAGGGTATAGTATTACATAGTTAAAGGTATTTTATTACGTGTTGTGACTGTTGTGAATCTTCAGAAAAAATACTATAAAAAACATAATTGAAAAAACTTGAGCTACAGCTTCTGTCACTGAGCTAGTCATTTTTACTGAATATATAATATTGTTATCATTATCGAATCCTGCAAGAGCACTTTATTAATTTATATTATCCTATATTTTGGCTTGTTGGGGACTTGTTTAGGAAAGGACAGTTTACCTTGAAGGTCAGCAGTGATCAACAGTTCTTCTCCCATCCTGAGGTGGTCAACATTCAAGCGTTTTCAACACAGGTAATGTAACCAAGCTTGGAAACAACCACAAATTTTGTACCGTTTGGAGCCTGGTTTCTTGCAGTGCTAACAAAGGAGCTGGGCAGAACTTGAGCTGGCGTTTAGGTCAGGCAAATTAGACTCAACTCTCACTTGTTGAGAGGCAGCCAAGAGTCATATGGAAGAGCTGGACTTGGGGTAAGTGACTGAAGAAGCTGGCCCGTGTAATTTTGCTTGTGTGGGGAATTGTAGCTGTGCAATCATAGAGCAATTATCAGCCAGGGCTAAGGAGTCCCTACTGTTTAGAATATTCTTTGGCTCCGCGGATGGTCTAGCTCAGTCTCTTACTGCAGGGCAATTGAACAACGATTGATCCCTATGGTAGGGATGCTTTGACAGTCAAGAGCATTTACTTAAATGCTCTGTTCTAGGGCAGTTGGGAATTAAATCAGCATGAGCTATTTAAAGTGTGTCTCTTAAACTGCTCACCGCTTCTAGGCAAGTTGACAGTACCGTCAAGTGTCCGTGTCTCTCATATTATTGTTATTTAAAGACTGTAGCGTGATATCGTGGAGGGGCCTCACCCAAGGGATGGTGTACAGGCAGTAGGTCTGTGACTCCTTTTCTGAGGGCAGACTCTCTAAACGGCAAGGTATGAAGATAGGGAGGTCATCCTCCCCCTCTACTCTGCCCTGGTGAGGCCGCATCTGGAGTACTGCGTCCAGTTCTGGGCTCCCCAGTTCAAGAAAGACAGGGATCTGCTGGAGAGGGTCCAGCAAAGGGCTATGAAGATGATTAGGGGATTAGAACATCTCTCATATGAGGAAAGGCTTAGAGACTTGGGTCTCTTTAGTCTAGAGAAAAGAAGATTGAGGGGGGATCTTATTAACGCTTACAAATCCTTAAAGGGAGGATGCCAGGGGGATAGGAGCAGTCTTTTTTCAGTGGTGCCCATTGATAGGATGAGGGGTAATGGGCACAAGCTTGAACACAGGAAGTTCCATCTTAACATGAGGAGGAACTTCTTTACCTTGAGGGTAGTGGAGCACTGGCACAGGCTGCCCAGAGAGGTTGTGGAGTCTCCCACTCTGGAGACATTCAAAACCCGCCTAGACGCCGTCCTGTGCAACTGCTGTAGGTGCCCCTGCTCTGGCAGGGGGGTTGGACTAGATGATCTCCAGAGGTCCCTTCCAACCCTGACTATTCTGTGATTCTGTGAAGATACACGTTAAGGGATAGGGGACAGCATTACAGAAAGGAGTCGTTCAAGCCCAGCCTGGCTGCGTGTGCCAAACTCAGCCTCTCAGCAGGTCACATCGTCACACCCCTCCGGACAGGCGTTGATTCCCACTCAAGCTCCAGGTGTTCCTCTGATGCTGCTGCGAGGGCACTGGATGCGCTGGAGCTGCCCGGCCCAGCTTCCCGCTTGCTGCTGGTCATGCTGGCAGCGAGTCCACCGTGGGCCCACTTGAACGGGGTCCAGGTTTCCAAGGAGGCTTTGCAGCTTGCGCTGAGCTTTTTCCGTAGCCAAACTGTCTAGTTGAAAGCTCGATCAGATAGCTTTGCTTGGAGGGAAGCTGTTGTGGCTACTTGGCATATTCTAGCAATGTAAAGAGACTTTAAAGTGCAAATGAGAGTCTGCTGCTCTTAAGGCCCATTTCCATCCTCAGAGGGGCATTATATGGCTTGATAAAACTGTAACTGGAAATCTGGCTATCATCCTTTCTCTTTTAGTGCTGACTCCTTCCTGCCTACAAGCCTGACTCAGCGCCCATCCTCACAATGAGTAATTTAAGAAATGAATTTCTTTTAATCATTGCAGTTGCGGATGGGTTTGTGTCTGAAAGTGCTGGTGCTATTCTGTGCTTCGTGCTGAGTCTAGTAGGAGTGTAGTCAGCAGCTCAAAAACACGGTGAGCTGCTGACTTGCTCGCTACAATACCATGCTGGGGGCCTGCGGGGGGGTCCCCAATTTAGAATATCTAGTGTTCCTTATAGGAAACAACTCCTCCTGAGGTGCATAATTTCTGTGGTTGTCTGACAATCTTGAGACTTTGCACTGCTTGGGTTTTTTCCAGTTCAGAGTCCTAGAGATGTGGTAGCTTCAGGGGTAGGAATTACAATTTTTTTTTTAATTGCGCTTTGTTGCTTTTAATCATTGTATTCCATATTAGTCATGCCGTAACTTCTGGGAATTAGAAGTGTTCTAGTTTGTCCTTCAGTGTAAGCAAAACTCTGGATTTTGATCCTGTTGTGTGTCTATTGATTCTGGCTGGTGCTGAAATCTTTGCTTAGTCTAATCTCTTGTTTACCTCGGTAGGACATTCACCTAAGTAAGAGCTGCAGTCACTGCTGCAGAATACATAAGTGAGGTTTAATAATAGGAATTTTGCCTGCCAATGCTTAATAACCCTGATAAGTTGTACGCAGGTGAGATGGCAGCAGTTCGCTCTCTGCTGAATGTTCCCAGGGCTTTGACTTTGTCTCTGCGGGATCACCCCCCTCCCGAGGCAGGGTATTACTGATGCCAAATGATGTTTATTGGGATCGATAGAGACTGCGGCTTTAAACTTTCGTTACGATGACGAACTAGGGAACTAATTTAAACCAGCAGAAATGTGGACTCTAGCTGATCTTCATTCTAGGATGAATAGGGCTGTGTGGAGCCTTTGAAAATAAATAAATAACAATGCTGATGGCACCCAGTTTTGCTGTCTTTGAGGTGGACTTTATCAGTTCCAGACAAGCAAAAGCACATCCTTCAGTGTTAGTTGATGGACTCGTTTCTACTTAAAAGCATTAATTCAAGCTTCTGCCTCTCAGTTTGGCTCACTACTATTAGTATCCTGTGCAGGTTATTCTCCCTCTCCTGGTGTTCTTCCTTGCTTCCTTTTTTTTCCCTCTCTGCAACAGACAACCTGGGCACACAGGTTGTCTGGGGTCTCATTCTCAAACATCAGCACTCTGAAAGATGTCTTAAGTTATCAAAGCTGTAGGTTATACACAGGGAGAATGTGGTGCGTCTCCATCCCCGACCCACCCTGCACTGATTATTCACAGGCCTAGATCTTCAGCATCTGAGGTGCTTGCGGACATGCCTGTAACGCGTAGATCTCCCAAAATAGTTGGGGTCTGTGTTTCCATTTGAATTTCCGTGGTTGGTAATAAGGCAAAGTTGTGTCCCTTGTCTCTTTATCCACGAAGACAGCAAAGGGAATACAGGCTCTAGATGATAACTAAATTGCTTTCCATATAAATGTCATAAGTTTTTTTCCCTTTCCTAAGCTTGGTGTGGTATGAGAATCTTATTTTAATGTAACTAAATCGGTCTAAATTGCTAGATATTCTTAGATCTGCCTGCTGAGGGGAAAAGTGTGGAGAGTGATTCTCTGCTGCTTAGAAATAGGAGGTTTCCGGGGATGAAGTGAGCTAATTTCCTTAACCCCACATTTTTCATTCCAGACTGTGACCATGATCAAATTGCTAAGGTTTAGCAGACACCTAAGGGCTGCTTTTGTGTTTCAGGCGCCATATGTGTTCAGAAATGAGGCCCTCCTTGTCCACAAAGGGAAAATTGGAACTATAACAGAACTGTTGCTTGGTGTGAGAGACAGCGACAATCCTCAGGACGTTGTGCTGATGGTTTTAGAGCCTCCACGTCACGGGCGGCTGATCAAAACTCCTGGGAACTCGGCTTCTGCCGTCCACATATTCCAGCTGGATGACCTTGCCAACGGACTGCTGCGTTACGCTCACGATGGCTCTGACACTCGGGATGATGCAGTTCTTCTGCAGGTGAACGATGGGTACCACTTCCAGAACATCCTGTTCCACGTTAAGATTGCTCCCAAGGTACGTGCTGTGGCATAAACCTTCGCGGGCAAATTAGAAGTCAGGGAAAGTATCGCTGTGTCCCTGAGGTGTCACCAATCCTGTATGACCGACAGGTTGTGGTGAGAGACAGGAGAAAGCAGTGGGTTGATTGAGTTTTGGAGGTCACCTGAATATTTGGTTTGCGACAGGAATGGTTCAGCTCAAATTGTGCAGCTTTGACAATTCAAAGTCCACAGTTATTTGATAAAAAGATATTCTGAAGTTGCAGGTGAGAGTTTTGCACTGGCAGGGGCGATAAATTAGAGAAGGAGTGGATGGTGGAGAGAGGGCTGATGAGATAGGCAAACCACTCACTGGGCTGATGGGAGACACGAAAGGACCACAAACGAACCAAAAAACTTGCCTAATAAGGTGTATCACTGGTACTGCGGTGGTGGTGGTGTCTCCTGCTGTTCACTCAGCGTTGCTCCACTGAAATCTTTCACTTGATGCATCTTTCTCTTTGATAACTTCCCGAAGGACACGGTGCAGATACCCAAATTCAGAAATTATTAAGAAGTATTTTAATTTTTGTTTCTTGCTTTTATCGTAGTTCGTAATTAAGTAATAGTCATTCATTCCTTCTGTATTTGGACATGAAGTGGCACTTCATATTAAATTTTATAGAGATTACAGCAGTAAAATTAGAAACAGTGGTGCTTTTCCATTTGGTTACGAAATAAACCCCAGCCAAACAAGGCCCGAAATACGCATGGTATGTGTTGTGGAGCCTTGAAAAAAATCGAGTTGCTGAAATGCTTGCAAGCATTTCAGTTATGGTATTGTGGTATTGTAATAAAACAGAAGGAAAAAAAAAAAAAGCTGAAAATTTCCTTATCCCTTAGTTAATGTGAAAGAGGAATGAAAAATAGAGCTGTCAGAGAAGAAGTCCACTGTTTGCAGTCTTTTTGTGTATGGATCTGAGAATTACACGATCTCTGAGTGCTTCCACTCTGTGAAATGGAGTTAGGAGCAGATGATATTATCCCTCCTTTGTCCTCATCTCTGCTGTATTAGATGCCTTTCACAGCAAGTTGGGCATGGAAATTTTAAGTAAGGTTTACAAGCGCTACGTGCGTCTGTGTAGTTAGCACAAGGAGGGACTGATCCCATTTGGACCCTGCGGGTGCTCCTAAAGCTGCGGTAGTAATTAATGATAATTAGCAGCATGACTCACACATCAGTCTGGGAATGAAAAAAGGGGTTGCTTTCAAGGCTGGTGCTGAGTTATTCGACTCCTGGAATAAAAGCAGCCCTGCCTGTGGTTTCTTTACCCAGATCACTTACGTGGCCCTAAGGAGCCCGTATAACATCAGAAGGACTGTAGAAGTGCTTGGACACCACTCTGTGTTGTTTGTAACACTTTTTTTTTTTTTTTTAATGCTATTGATTAAGCAGGTTCTTGTAAATGCCAGTGAGGGTGAATTGCTGAGAACAGTTTCCTTTATTGGCCAATTTTGCGCTCCCTGGTCTCTCGTTATCTTTCCAAGTGTCTCTGTGCAGCGCTTGGCTACAGAGAAGAATGAAGGTGGTGACAGAGGTGAGAGCGGAGCGGCTTTTAGTGTGAGGGTAAAGCTGGCAGATTCCCAGCTCCTGCCTCATCCTAATTACCGTCTGTGTGGAGTAGCCTTGGGAGCTGAAATGCGTGCGGGGTTTGCTTCTGAAAGGGCGCTGCTGAGACACACACCCAAAGACACTTGGGTTTTTTGCCTTGGTGTGCACCCACAGATGGCCAAAGAGCCTGGTAGGACCCTGGCTGGAGGTGTGGGAGTCCAAGGTGTGGTTTTTTAACCACGTTACTTATCTGAGTACACAAAGCTTGTTATAACGTGCTGCTGGATGGTTTTATAGAGAAAGTCCTGGTGTGAAAGGCCGTTCCTCGGTTTGCTATTCAGTGGGCTCAGACAGTATAATTCTCAGACATTAATCCGTAGGAGCGCTGTGTGAAAACATAAATGAAGGACAACATAACCTTCCAAATATTATGAATTAGAGGGTATTATTTCTTCACAACAGGTATGCCTTGTTTGCTGCCAGGTGCTTTTTTTAGTCCCTTTGGTTGCTAACAGCCTGCTTTTCCCTCTTTGCCCCCGTCCAAACACTTCGGTTGACCTACTGCAGTCTGAACAGCTGGCCTCTATTTTGAGAGCTCTTAATAACGATTTAGGCTGCTGAATATTTTTGTTGACGTTCTCTAACAATTACAGCTTCTGAGAAGTTAATTTGAGACCTGCCGGTGCTTCGTTTTTGGCAGAACACCACCAGTGGTGCTCCAATGGGGAATAAGGAGCCCATGCCCTAGAAAGCAGGATCGCAGGCTATGTACTGTAAGTCAGAGGAGGTCAGACCTACCCACCTGTGATGTCCCCATCGCTGACGGGATACGGAGTCCTTTCTTACCTGAGAGGCATGGGGGAAATGTAGGAAAAAGACAAAAGATGTTTATTTTAGGAGTGCGTTGGATTTCTAGAGGAGATAGAGCTGAGGGAGGTCTCCAAGATATTTGCGAGGCAGTGCCCTACCTGGGAGCAGGTAGCTGAAGCATGGACCAGAGAGCGCGTTAGCCTCCCCGGGCTCTCTGAAAACACTTTTCCTGTGCTGTGAGTTCATTCCCACCGTTTGCTAACTGGGTGCTCAGCTATCAGTAAAAAAAAGAAAAAACCTACTGTGATTCTAGCTGGTTTGCTGAACACCGGGTGAGCACTCAGATCAGAAGATAGCTTGTTGCTAAATATATTTTTTTTTAAAGTTGACCAAGCAAAAAGGGTGTTCTTATTAACAAGCAGGATCGCAGCATCAAAGCCAGGTGGAAATGATATTACAAAATGCCGGACAGGTTTAATGTGGCCAGTGAAGGAACTTTCAATCATTTAGTTACCGAAAAACCGAAGGGTTCCATGTTTATGGCAAAGCCACAACCTTGTGTTTCATTAGCATTCACTTAGAAATATTTTATTTTCAAACAGTGCATTTTGCCTGTTATTCTTTGCAGTGTGGCTGGTCTCTCTGTTCTCTCCTTACACAATAAATCCAGGGACCTTTTTGACATTTTTAGCTTATTTCCTGGTCGAGAGTTATACTTTGCTAGGCCTATATGCGTCATGATGTGGTCGAATCAGTAAGGTCAGAGGTGAGTTATCATATATATTGGCAGGGTTCTCCTGGCTGGCACAGGGTCTGCTTTTCTTCTTTACTGTTCTTTAAAAAAATAAAGTAACCATTGTGCTGGGAAACTCTTGACCTGACACGGTCTAAAATCATGCGGCATTTAAAAATTAACACTGTGCAAAATAAGTGCTGTACAAATTGAAGGGGTGAAAGTTGCTCAGCAGATGTGTCAAAATGGAGGTGGGAAATTGTCCTTTAATGTGATTCTTTTTCACAAACATCTTTTTAGCTCTCTCTACTGTCTCTGTTGCAGATTCAGAAGAACATGAGTTGTTTATCAGTTTTGGGGGGACGCATGATAATGTGGAGTAGTAAATGAGGAGGAAGAAGTCTTATATGTAGCAGTCAGGATTTTGATTGATTATGCAGTTCACCACAGCCAGTTTCAAGGTGAATCTGCAGAAATCAAGAAGAGAAGTCACATTTACAGGAACTGGGTTGATAAGAAAGAACCATGGCACAGAAGAGGTCACGGGGATTTTGGTGGCCGTGTCCAACAGAGCATGAGCTAACAAAGTAATTTGGAGCCCAAAAGGGCTAATGTAATCCTTGAATGCCAGAGTAGTGTTACTGAAGTATATGAAAACGGTAGTGAAACCATTACTGCATCCAGTCCTGAAATCCACATTTCAAGAAGCTTGAATGACTATTGGATAAATATTCTTTTGGGAAAAAAAGCCACAGGAATAATTTAAAGGTTAGAAAACCCACCAAAGTAGCAAAAGACTTTGATGGGTGCTCGGGCAGACTTCAATTTTACAAAAGTGGTGAAGAGATGACTTGACCACGGGTGTCAGTCCCGTGAATGTTAAACTGCTTCTGTTCAAGCAAAGGATGGAAAACTGTCATAGTTTACGTTTCTGCCGAAATTCATCATTAGTATTTGCAAACCCTTAAGTTCAATTTTCCCCCAACTTGTAGCAAAGCATGAGGTTGGTCTTGAACCTGGGTTTGCTCATGAAGAGGTGAGAACAGTTACAGATGTGTGTAAAGATAGTGCAGGTGCCGCATAGTTTTGAATGGGTAAGAAGCTGTTGTTCTGTAAGTACCCTTGAATAGTGTGTATTTTTAGAATGGAAATTAAGAGACGTGAGAGAAAATGTGGATCTGATCAAACTAGTGTAGTAGACTGGATACTTTTTTTCAGATGTTGATAGCAGTGAATTTTCCACTGTGCCGTGGAGATCAATTCTGTCAAGACATGTCAAAAGTCAAGTGGAGGGAGAATGAGTATGGTGCTAAAAGACAAAATTATGGAGGGAGAGGTCAAGAAGGTTTCGGGTCAGCAATAGGAAATTAGAAACATTGGAGGACAAGGTCAGTTCTGCAGGGTGAGAATTGCGTCCGAGGGATAAAGGTGAAGGATGCACAACCATTTCTTGAAGCAGACAACCGGCGTTGAATGCATAAGAAACTCCAAAATACTCTGCTTGATCCTTTTCACTTGAAAATCTGTTTCCATCAGTGCAGTGTTGCTGATATTCAGTTAAGCCTTTTTCTGCTGTCCTCCTGCGTGCAGAATGACAGAAGCCCTCAGCTGGTGACAAATTCCCTGGTCTGGGTGCCCCAGGGAGGCATGCTACAGATCTCCAAGACAATTTTGCACGCTGAGCTACCTGGTGCCCGTGACTCCGAGATAACCTACACCATCATCAAGGACCAGCCGAGACATGGTAAATATCTTTGGATATCTTGTTGTCCAAAAGCAGCTGTAAGGCGTTGCTTTTCACCCTGCATGCCCCATGGTGTCCATCCATTAAATAAAAGTGCAAGGTTCTGGTTACTTCTGGTGAAAAGGGTGTTCTTCACAGACCTATGGGTTTATGATTCTTCCATGGTACTTTGCCCTCATCTTTTTCCAGGTCGAATGGGCACGCAAAGTAATGAAGCGCTGTCGTCCTGCCTAGTAATCTGAACTTCTGCAACTGTGTTTCCTTAGTGGTAGCTAAATTCTGGTGGATTTACAGCCTTGTGAGAGCAGATTCTTACTTACTGCCAAAAGATAATATTCTACAATGAATGTCTGGTTTAAGAGCAGCATAGAGTAATATCTGCCTCTAGAAACTGCTGAGCAAAAGTTTACCGTGAGGAACTGGAGAACTCCCTAAATTCCATGACATTTGATTTAATTTCTACTAATGGAAGGCGTTATTGACTCAAACAGGAATTGGTGACATTTGCATCCATATGTAATTCTTGTCTCCAAATTCCTTTCGAGAGGCTCTGATCTCATCTCTCAGAGTAACGGCTTTCACAAGCAACCCATGCCAAGGAGGAGGGTGGAAGGTACTGGGATTTGTGGCTGAGGTACAAACAGAGAAACTGGGTGGAAAAGAGAGGACATCATATGTGGAGGGAAAGGAAATATGGACAGAAAAGATATAGGTTATTTTCCTACTCAGCATCACCTTTTTCTTCACTAGAACCATGTCTTCAAATAGTATATTTTGCACTTCTATGAAATGATATCATTCCTTTCGATTGTCTGAGCCGGATAAAATTAGAGGATCCCTTTAGCAACATCAGTGCTGTTTTTTTGCCTTTTGCTGTAAGGAGAGGCTGGTTTCCATAACAGCTGCCAAAACCTCATGGAAACATAGATTACGTTATTTTTGCAATTTAGAAGAGAAGTAATTAATTTGTATTCCCCCTTTAGTTTTCTGCAAATGAAGGAGTGTCTTCTCATTTTTAATAAGCATTTACATGAAAACAAGAATTTTTCCCTGAGGAGCTTGTCTCCTGCTGCCTAACCCTAACCGAAATTTATAATCCTGTATTTGTATCACCGTAATTATCTCTACTGTAATTAATTGCAGTAACACAAATGGCTTTGTAGCTGCAGGTGAGGAATAAGCAGTAGAAATCAATGAACTTGCAACATTTTATCTAAAATACTATTTCACGGAAAGGGAGGGAAAAAATAAGACAGAGAAATGTAGAAAATGTGTCTTTAATCAAAGCGGGCTTATCTGCCTATCTTAGTGTTTGAGTAATGGAAAAGCTATTCATACCTGTAGAAAACAGATCATTTGATTTTTAGAAAGTAAAGAAAACCACTTTAGAATTATCTACTGCATCTCTGTAGCATAAGTGCACGGACCAAGAAGGCTTCTTGCTCGTTGTTTCGTGACTCTGAAACCAAACAAAAGGGATGTAATTCGGGAAGGAGGATCTCTGTCCAGACCCCCTCCTTCTGCAGGGCTTGATTTGGTTCTGTGCAATTGGGTACCGGGGAGCAGTTCATCTTTCTAAGGACCTCTTTATGCTGGACCTCCTGTTTTATCCCTAGAAATCAGACCAATCTTTTACCTGACCCTCCTCCCGGCATACAGGATGCCTCAACACAGCTCTGTTACGTGGCAAAAATATTCGCTTCTATACGTGTAGGGTATTGTTATGCCCTAAGCTGCTCTGTGGGACATACATTCTTAGAGGATGAAATTTCTAAAGGCAATGAAAAGCGATGCAAGTGTCCACTCTTCTTAAAATGAATCCTCTGGACAGCTCAGGAAATTGCAGCTGTATAGTCTCCATATATTTCAATAAATTGCCCGAGTGTGAACAAGTTGTACATTCAACTGATCAACAGGTGCTTTTCTGCTTTTAAAAAATATGTTTCAAATGAAGTGGTAGTCATAAACTATGTAAGTAAACATCACAGAGTTCTTCCTTCTGATCATGTTAAATATTAATTTATAAGAAGACACGTAGACATGCATCTTGCTTAAAGCAGCTGTGCCTTCTAATTGTTTCTTCTCTTACTTTGGGAGGGATAAACAACTTGCAGGTCCTAACTCCTTTGGGTATGTGATTAGCATCTTTAGAAATCACACAGAAGATTAAGGTGGGGAACTGCCATGAGCAAAAGCGTAAGATTGGGAACGTAATTAGGGCACTGATAAGGGAATATTAGCATAGAGTTTGATGATAAAATGGAAGTGTGATATTTCAGCTTGCTGAATTATTTTTTTATTACTCCAACTGTTTGAGGGTGGTTTTGGGAAATGAACTGGGAGAGCTTCTGATGGGTATTTTGCATAACAGAATGATTAATGCTGTAAGGAGAGTTGAAGTGATTTATAATATATGTGGCTTCTGAATTGGTAGCCATGAGGGATGCTTTCAAAGACTAATAGAAAAGCACAATGTACAATGAACAAGTTATTTAAAGAGCAGCTAAATTATATGTAGTCAAGAATAGTAAAGATAGGGGAAAGGTATAATTTTTTTCACAGATTATGTGTTAACTCCAAAACATTGTAAAATAGAAAAATATGCCATTTATTTCAATACTATAGCTCTTTGTCAGGTTTTAATTTCGTTTATGTGCTTGGTTAGGAAAAATGCTCACATCAATGAAATTGCTGACCAACGTTTTGATACCCTTCTCTTGGTGGGTAGCACTTGGTGCTCTGAGTAATTTCATTAGAATGATTCAAGTGTGTTGAACATGAGTAGTGACATCAAAATCCAACCCTTGCAGGCGTCTGTGGGGAAAGCTGATAACCAGTGGGACATGTCCCCGTCCTGCTCATCTCTCTCATATCTGCAATGAAGGCAATGATGTTTCAGCCCAGCTGAGAACATATTTCTAACGCAAAAATCAGAAATAAGCCGTATGTTAGAGATAGAAAAGCTACATACTCTTTGGAGTAAGAGCTACAAACCAGACTTTCTATACGGCCTATGATACAGAGGTCCTTTACTGTATCTGTTCAAGAGCTCTTTTTCAGCCGAAGATTTTTGTTCAGAGAAGTCGGTTGAGTATACTTTTTGGCATAATAAGTACCCAAAAGAGCTAGAAAAGAGCTGACCTTGAAAAAATTAGTATGCTGTATTCTGATACTTACGTTGTACCCTTGAGGGGAAGATGGATAGTCTGCTGCAATGCTTTTTAACCCTGATTGTGTCGCTTCTCTCTTGTCCCTTCGCAGGAGCTCCAGAAAATGAGACATGTCTTACATCTTTTTTTCCTGCTCATTTTATGAAACGGGCACATTTCAAGGTTGCAACGGGCTGGTCAGCAGGCAGAACGACCTTTTGGGAGTTTAAAGTTGCAGATCCTGTTCTTTGCTTGACTGTGTATTTCTTCTGTGTGCTTGCACCAGTTAGTTGATCTGCCCTTTGCCAAAACAGGAGATAAAATTTCCCTATGTCAGTGTGATGTTGTAAGGTCCATTAGTGGTTTTTAGGAGCTCTACTGCTATTTCTGTTAGTCACACTAGATGGAAAAAAACCTAAGACTGGATGGCCATTTGTCTTGGATGTTCATTAGTTGGTGAAAAGGCATCTATTCCTCCTTGTTTTCTCACAAGGTGTGCCCTGGCTGTTCATCTTTGCTTTTCCCAGGTGAAGTGGTGCTTCTGGTCCCAATGCCGGCAGATGGCCCAGCAGACTCGTGGCAGCTTTTGCCTGATGGAAGAGCAGCCTCACCTACAACCTCTTTTACCCAGCAGGACATCAATGAAGGCATTGTGTGGTACAGGCACTCTGGATCTGAAGTAGAGAGTGACTCCTTCCAATTCCAGGTACTCCTCCTCATATTCACGGGAGGGATCACACAGCAGTTCTGTTGGCATTTTTCTCTGAGATTACTCAATCTGCTGTTCCCTGTATCTTATGACCCAAAGTTTTAATAGATACATATACCTGAATACATGCATGCATATGGAAATATGTGTGTAAATATATATTTGTATTTACATACAGACTTATGTGTATATAGGCACGTGTTGCATGCCTGTAGATGAATATGCATGTGCTTATGTGTCAAGGTGGATGCAACCCACCGTTGTATTCGTGGCAAACTCTGACTCATGCACAAGAGAGCTTCTGCTGCATGTGGATCCCCAGGTTTTGATCTGTGGCAGTGGAGCCAGCCAGCCACCTACCCATAGAGTTGAGCCACATGCGATGACATTAACCTTCTGGAGGTCAAATCACAGGCCATATTGCAAATCCGGAGAAAATTGTCTTTCAAGTAGCATCTAACATTTAAGCTATTAAACTAAGAGCTGGCCTGATGTTCTGTAGAACGATTCCATCTCAGAGAGGAAGGGGTTTTGTAGAAAAGCAATGACGTTGTCTTAGTCCCTGCTAGCTTGTCTAAGCAGGAAAGCTCTCTGAGATCGAGTCCCCAGAGCAAATGCGCAGACAGATCTTCACTTATAACTCCACGGGATGAAACTAGCAGGCTTGTAACATCCCATCAGCATGACACAGTGTGTCCAGAGACTGATTCTTGCTCTGACAGTGATCCCTTCTCCACTGGCCTCTTGCCTGTGGGGTAAGATTGTCCACTGGGGACACCCTACTGATGTGCTTGGGGTTGCTTTTGGGGAAGAAATAGGAACAGGAAATGGGGTTTTTTTTGCCTGACAATCCTTAGGAGACATAACAGAACAGGTAAGAGAGAGGGTAACTCACACCCTTCTTGTAATCTGCTGCCTCCTTTCCCCCACCCTTCTTTGAGATGATGCTGGTCCCAGGGGACAAGGGAAGAGTGGGGAGGTGGGTCCACATAGCCACGCGTTTGGCTGTGCTGGAGATCCTCCGGCTGAATCTGCATGAGGAGACGCGTACAGAGGTTCTCTGGCCCACACTTTCCTAAGGCGTCCCTGCGATCCAGACCTCTGTGAAAGGACTTCCCCGTGCAAGGGGTAGTACTGTAGCTCATATCCTGGCCATTTTGGTGCCCCGTTTGCAGTTCAGACAGCAGGTTTGACCCCTTGGTGCTGCACGCCAAACACATTGCCCTCTCATAAAACCTGTAACATTTACTCCAAGTGCAAAGTGTTCCGAGTGCCATTTTTTAAATTGTTTGTTTTGCAAGCCCCAAAACCAAGCGACCCTCCTACTTTCTGCAGTCCCTAAGGTAATAATTCAATTTTTTGCTATAGAGTACTTCTTGCAAACGGGCAAAAAGGTACAAATACTCCCCAGCAGGTGCAATACTAAAATAAATCCCACCTCCCCGCAGGTTTAACGGCCATAAAATCCCTCAGACAGGTCCTTGCTGTTTGCTTGGAAGGTTTAACAGCCTCCCATAATACGTGAACACTTGCAGGCAGTATTTGTTACATCTGGTTTACAAGTCAGAAGCTATTACTGTAGCACTGGAGAGGCAATTAAGGTAATTTCTAAAGTAATTAACATAAGCGATAATGAGGAATTTGTGAGTGTCAATGTTGAACAAGCTAATCTTTAGCTTAATTGCTACATTCCTCTTATAGAGTATGCATTTTGCATGAGTTAAATGTGTGGTTTTAGTGTCTTGGAGTGGTAGCGATAATTGTATGGAGAGCCCTATTGAGAAAGGAAGCCGCGATTGCCTGGGTCACATCAGGAGACCGTAACACATCTGTCTGAGTCTGGAACTGTGGACTGGGGCATCTCAGAAAGGGCCAACATGTTGTTTTCATCAGTATTTGGGCAGTTGCTACTCAGATGATAGCTACTCAGAACAGGTCCTAATGGCTAAAATGGCTAAAATAATGTCATTCATTTCAGCAGAGCGTGCATTTTTATGCGTTTTCCTGAAATGAAGCTTCTGCTGAAGTTCGTTCTTGCTCAGAGTGCTCTATTGAATTCAAGTGCAGACTCCCATCCTTACTGAAAGATAAAGCCCTAACTGAGTCTAACAAGGAAGGGGAGTGTATTTCTTTGGGTGCTTGCCTTATCTCAGGACTACTGCGAACATTTGCAGGCTTATCTCGAGGGCATGGTTTTGGTCCTTGGAATTTTTACAAATTTCATATTATTTGCTTTATATGTCATTACTGCAGGTTTGGTGTTACGAGTTAGATACCGTTGACTTTACTTCGGTGTTATAGCGGTGTATGGAAAATTTGTATGGGTCTCTGTGAAACACGAGCGCAGCCCGTCTTGGAAGATGTTGGAATCACAGGGAGTCACTGCCAAGGCAGTGCCATTATTAAAAGACCAGTTATTTTCACCTTGTCAGCACAACTGGTGGTCATTTTGAGGGTGGGAGGAAGGTTTAAAAACCCATTATTTTTTCTGTTCCTGTGATGAAAAGTTCCGCTACGCTGTACAGACAGTTGGAGTAAAATTCAGCAAAACTACGGCAGTGACTGGGGGAAGCGGGAATGAACAGCAGGTAGGGAATTTGCAAACAGATACCTTTCTAAATGTTAATGAATAAGTAAACCATTTCTCGATTGTAAAGGCAATAATGGAGAAACTTGTTACTATTTAAAGGCCTTAGTTCCCATCAACTACCGTGCGTGTATGCTTTGGGTTGGTATCTGCTGGAAAGGTGTGTCTTTGCCTTCCCAGACCAGGAGGAGAGGAGAGGGGAAGTATGACACTGGTCTAGAGATGCAGCGATGTCCTCTGTCGGGTACCCATTCATATGGTCTTTCCTTCCCAGGTGTCCAGCTCTGCCAGTCCACAAACCAGCTTGGAAACCCACATGTTCAACGTTGCTGTTCTCCCACAGACGCCCAGAGCACCTCAGCTTTCCCTCGGCTCCTCTTTGCACATGGCTGTAAGTGTGAACTGACGCCGCTGACTGATGGTTTCTGTATTCCCGCTCTCCTCGCAGCACTGCACAGCGACCGGAGCCTCGCACGGAGCAGTAACCACTGAGTGCTGATTCCTCTACTTGCTATTGTCCGTGCTGTTGTGCCTCATTCAAAGATTGAACTAAATCTGCAGAACAGGGTGTATGCACCAGATAGATAACGAGTAGAAATGGGGAAAAAAAAGGTTCTACCCAGGTTAGAAGAGTGAGTTTGGGGGGTGAGAAAAAAAACATTAAAAGTTGAAAAACTCAGTATTAAAAGCGATGACTGTATAGACTGGAACGGAGAGGGAGAGAGAAAAGAAAAAAACCCAAACGTTTAACATCTTTTTACCATTAAAATTCTTAGCGTTTTGAAAACACCTTTTCCTGGGAAGCCATTAGGAATGGCAAGAGTGAAAACCGGCAGGTTAGAGAGACTTTAATGAATAGATCTTGCCAGTAATTCCACTGTAAACTTTATTTATCAGAACTGTAGCCCACCCACATGAGAAAGTTTTCATCCATCATTCTGACATCAGGAACACAGACTAATGTATGTAGAAAACATTCAGACAAGCCGATTATATCTGCATCCGTGGAACTGAATTACCTTTTCTTGCAGCATCAACGCTGGGAATGACCATTTTGATAGAGTGGTCTCCCTAACGTAGTTATTTCCCTGCCTGTTAATTGAAAAGATGACCTCGAAGTTTAAAGCTGGTTTTGGGAGCTCTCCGACTTTGGTACATGCCTTCTCCATGTGTCCCCATCGCATACGTGGGTGAAGTCCAGCTTTCCTCTCTACTTCTCCTGCTGTCTCCTGCTCTTTGGTTCTGTAGGGAGGGATCCAGCGCGCATGAGCTAGAGGAGACCTTCAGGACTCGGCACCCAGGTCACCCGTTGGGACGCATGGAGAGCTGGGACCCTAGAGGCAGGGAGTTCAATTTAGACATCACCTTGGCCTCATAGCTTTGTTGTGGTCTGTGGGGCTTTCAGAGGAGAGGATCAGGATCATCATCCACTGAGCAGCAGTCCTGAGCTGAGTGAGACAGGTCAGGCTGTGATGAGAAAGCAGAGCTGAGGCCAATCCTTCAGGCAGGAGCTGCCCACAGGGAAAGGGAGAGCTGGGTCCACAAACTTGAATGTAGCGTGCAGTCATCTTTGGCGTTATTCATTCCTGATGATTTATTTAGTCGGTGTGAGGTGCCAGCAGCATGCTTAGCCTTATCAAACAGAAATCCTGTGCCCTCAGGCGCTCTCTGACAGACAAAAGCACACTGAGAGGCCCGTGCAGTGCAGGAGAGCAGACGTGGCAGACCTCCCAGGGGCAGTGGGTCCCCAGAAGGAGCATCCTAAGGGGAGGTGAAGGACTTCTATGCCTTCACAGCCTGCCAGGCATGGGACCAGGAAAGGCCAAAGGAAGCCATGGGAGAGGGATTAGTGAAAAGTCCATGACGCAATGGCCTTGCCAGGGTTTAAAATAGTGGTGACCTTTCGCAGGGAATAATAAAACACGCTCAGACTGCTACTTGGAGCAATAGCCAGCAATGTATCTTTCTGCTCTTGACTTTTTGTTGTTGTCATTAGTGACAAAATTGATGGGATAGATGTCTGGCTGAGCCGTGCAGCGCTGGATTTTATAGCTAATTACACACCGCAAAATTCAATAGTGCCATAAAATACATTTTACTGAGGGCCGCCTTGCAACCTGCAAGTCCTACCTTTGGGAGAGACAAATAGGCCTTGGAGGCAACTATGAAGCAACCATAACCTTAAATCTTTTCATCATAAAATTGCACTTCCTTGCATCAACATGATTGAGTTCTGTTCATCCGTCTTCAAACTCCTTCAGAATTAGACTGGCTTCTCGGCTGAAGAGCAAGCACAAAATCTTAAGTCTTCCCATACCTCTAGCCTTGTCTTTGAGCGTCCTACTGAGAAAGGTCAGAGAAAGTTTGGCGTCAATTTGGCGGTTAAACTGGACATAATATCCGTACTGTTTTTTCTTCAATCGCGTTACCTGTTTCCCCCATATTGGTAAAAGGAACCTGAGCTTCGCTCCAGGTGAATGCAAACTGAGGGTGGGTTTGTGAAGGAGAGAGAATTTTGCAAGCATATAGAGGTGCTCCTCCCTTCCCTTCCCAAAGTGGCTGTATGAGAGGGACACCAACTGTTAATTTTAAGCCTGCCCTTTTTAGACAGAGCTGTATATAGCAGTGCTGATAACACAAACTGTGTGGCTTTTGGTTCCAGTTAGATATGTGACACCTNCATGCATATGGAAATATGTGTGTAAATATATATTTGTATTTACATACAGACTTATGTGTATATAGGCACGTGTTGCATGCCTGTAGATGAATATGCATGTGCTTATGTGTCAAGGTGGATGCAACCCACCGTTGTATTCGTGGGAAACTCTTACTCATGCACAAGAGAGCTTCTGCTGCATGTGGATCCCCAGGTTTTGATCTGTGGCAGTGGAGCCAGCCAGCCACCTACCCATAGAGTTGAGCCACATGCGATGACATTAACCTTCTGGAGGTCAAATCACAGGCCATATTGCAAATCCGGAGAAAATTGTCTTTCAAGTAGCATCTAACATTTAAGCTATTAAACTAAGAGCTGGCCTGATTTTCTGTAGAACGATTCCATCTCAGAGAGGAAGGGGTTTTGTAGAAAAGCAATGACGTTGTCTTAGTCCCTGCTAGCTTGTCTAAGCAGGAAAGCTCTCTGAGATCGAGTCCCCAGAGCGAATGCGCAGACAGATCTTCACTTATAACTCCACAGGATGAAACTAGCAGGCTTGTAACATCCCATCAGCATGACACAGTGTGTCCAGAGACTGATTCTTGCTCTGACAGTGATCCCTTCTCCACTGGCCTCTTGCCTGTGGGGTAAGATTGTCCACTGGGGACACCCTACTGATGTGCTTGGGGTTGCTTTTGGGGAAGAAATAGGAAGAGGAAATGTTTTTTTTGCCTGACAATCCTTAGAAGACATAACAGAGCAGGTAAGAGAGAGGGTAACTCCCACCCTTCTGGTAATCTGCTGCCTCCTTTCCCCCCCCCTTCTTTGAGATGATGCTGGTCCCAGGGGACAAGGGAAGAGTGGGGAGGTGGGTCCACATAGCCACGCGTTTGGCTGTGCTGGAGATCCTCCGGCTGAATCTGCATGAGGAGACGCGTACAGAGGTTCTCTGGCCCACACTTTCCTAAGGCGTCCCTGCGATCCAGACCTCTGTGAAAGGACTTCCCTGTGCAAGGGGTAGTACAAGTGGCTCATATCCTGGCCATTTTGGTGCCCCATTTGCAGTTCAGACAGCAGGTTTGACCCCTTGGTGCTGCACGCCAAACACATTGCCCTCTCATAAAACCTGTAATATTTACTCCAAGTGCAAAGTGTTCCGAGTGCCATTTTTTAAATTGTTTGTTTTGCAAGCCCCAAAACCAAGCGACCCTCCTACTTTCTGCAGTCCCTAAGGTAATAATTCAATTTTTTGCTATAGAGTACTTCTTGCAAACGGGCAAAAAGGTACAAATACTCCCCAGCAGGTGCAATACTAAAATAAATCCCACCTCCCCGCAGGTTTAACGGCCATAAAATCCCTCAGACAGGTCCTTGCTGTTTGCTTGGAAGGTTTAACAGCCTCCCATAATACGTGAACACTTGCAGGCAGTATTTGTTACATCTGGTTTACAAGTCAGAAGCTATTACTGTAGCACTGGAGAGGCAATTAAGGTAATTTCTAAAGTAATTAACATAAGCGATAATGAGGAATTTGTGAGTGTCAATGTTGAACAAGCTAATCTTTAGCTTAATTGCTACATTCCTCTTATAGAGTATGCATTTTGCATGAGTTAAATGTGTGGTTTTAGTGTCTTGGAGTGGTAGCGATAATTGTATGGAGAGCCCTATTGAGAAAGGAAGCCGCGATTGCCTGGGTCACATCAGGAGACCGTAACACATCTGTCTGAGTCTGGAACTGTGGACTGGGGCATCTCAGAAAGGGCCAACATGTTGTTTTCATCAGTATTTGGGCAGTTGCTACTCAGATGATAGCTACTCAGAACAGGTCCTAATGGCTAAAATGGCTAAAATAATGTCATTCATTTCAGCAGAGCGTGCATTTTTATGCGTTTTCCTGAAATGAAGCTTCTGCTGAAGTTCGTTCTTGCTCAGAGTGCTCTATTGAATTCAAGTGCAGACTCCCATCCTTACTGAAAGATAAAGCCCTAACTGAGTCTAACAAGGAAGGGGAGTGTATTTCTTTGGGTGCTTGCCTTATCTCAGGACTACTGCGAACATTTGCAGGCTTATCTCGAGGGCATGGTTTTGGTCCTTGGAATTTTTACAAATTTCATATTATTTGCTTTATATGTCATTACTGCAGGTTTGGTGTTACGAGTTAGATACCGTTGACTTTACTTCGGTGTTATAGCGGTGTATGGGTCTCTGTGAAACACGAGCGCAGCCCGTCTTGGAAGATGTTGGAATCACAGGGAGTCACTGCCAAGGCAGTGCCATTATTAAAAGACCAGTTATTTTCACCTTGTCAGCACAACTGGTGGTCATTTTGAGGGTGGGAGGAAGGTTTAAAAACCCATTATTTTTTCTGTTCCTGTGATGAAAAGTTCCGCTACGCTGTACAGACAGTTGGAGTAAAATTCAGCAAAACTACGGCAGTGACTGGGGGAAGCGGGAATGAACAGCAGGTAGGGAATTTGCAAACAGATACCTTTCTAAATGTTAATGAATAAGTAAACCATTTCTCGATTGTAAAGGCAATAATGGAGAAACTTGTTACTATTTAAAGGCCTTAGTTCCCATCAACTACCGTGCGTGTATGCTTTGGGTTGGTATCTGCTGGAAAGGTGTGTCTTTGCCTTCCCAGACCAGGAGGAGAGGAGAGGGGAAGTATGACACTGGTCTAGAGATGCAGCGATGTCCTCTGTCGGGTACCCATTCATATGGTCTTTCCTTCCCAGGTGTCCAGCTCTGCCAGTCCACAAACCAGCTTGGAAACCCACATGTTCAACGTTGCTGTTCTCCCACAGACGCCCAGAGCACCTCAGCTTTCCCTCGGCTCCTCTTTGCACATGGCTGTAAGTGTGAACTGACGCCGCTGACTGATGGTTTCTGTATTCCCGCTCTCCTCGCAGCACTGCACAGCGACCGGAGCCTCGCACAGAGCAGTAACCACTGAGTGCTGATTCCTCTACTTGCTATTGTCCGTGCTGTTGTGCCTCATTCAAAGATTGAACTAAATCTGCAGAACAGGGTGTATGCACCAGATAGATAACGAGTAGAAATGGGGAAAAAAAAGGTTCTACCCAGGTTAGAAGAGTGAGTTTGGGGGGTGAGAAAAAAAACATTAAAAGTTGAAAAACTCAGTATTAAAAGCGATGACTGTATAGACTGGAACGGAGAGGGAGAGAGAAAAGAAAAAAACCCAAACGTTTAACATCTTTTTACCATTAAAATTCTTAGCGTTTTGAAAACACCTTTTCCTGGGAAGCCATTAGGAATGGCAAGAGTGAAAACCGGCAGGTTAGAGAGACTTTAATGAATAGATCTTGCCAGTAATTCCACTGTAAACTTTATTTATCAGAACTGCAGCCCACCCACATGAGAAAGTTTTCATCCATCATTCTGACATCAGGAACACAGACTAATGTATGTAGAAAACATTCAGACAAGCCGATTATATCTGCATCCGTGGAACTGAATTACCTTTTCTTGCAGCATCAACGCTGGGAATGACCATTTTGATAGAGTGGTCTCCCTAACGTAGTTATTTCCCTGCCTGTTAATTGAAAAGATGACCTCGAAGTTTAAAGCTGGTTTTGGGAGCTCTCCGACTTTGGTACATGCCTTCTCCATGTGTCCCCATCGCATACGTGGGTGAAGTCCAGCTTTCCTCTCTACTTCTCCTGCTGTCTCCTGCTCTTTGGTTCTGTAGGGAGGGATCCAGCGCGCATGAGCTAGAGGAGACCTTCAGGACTCGGCACCCAGGTCACCCGTTGGGACGCATGGAGAGCCGGGACCCTAGAGGCAGGGAGTTCAATTTAGACATCACCTTGGCCTCATAGCTTTGTTGTGGTCTGTGGGGCTTTCAGAGGAGAGGATCAGGATCATCATCCACTGAGCAGCAGTCCTGAGCTGAGTGAGACAGGTCAGGCTGTGATGAGAAAGCAGAGCTGAGGCCAATCCTTCAGGCAGGAGCTGCCCACAGGGAAAGGGAGAGCTGGGTCCACAAACTTGAATGTAGCGTGCAGTCATCTTTGGCGTTATTCATTCCTGATGATTTATTTAGTCGGTGTGAGGTGCCAGCAGCATGCTTAGCCTTATCAAACAGAAATCCTGTGCCCTCAGGCGCTCTCTGACAGACAAAAGCACACTGAGAGGCCCGTGCAGTGCAGGAGAGCAGACGTGGCAGACCTCCCAGGGGCAGTGGGTCCCCAGAAGGAGCATCCTAAGGGGAGGTGAAGGACTTCTATGCCTTCACAGCCTGCCAGGCATGGGACCAGGAAAGGCCAAAGGAAGCCATGGGAGAGGAATTAGTGAAAAGTCCATGACGCAATGGCCTTGCCAGGGTTTAAAATAGTGGTGACCTTTCGCAGGGAATAATAAAACACGCTCAGACTGCTACTTGGAGCAATAGCCAGCAATGTATCTTTCTGCTCTTGACTTTTTGTTGTTGTCATTAGTGACAAAATTGATGGGATAGATGTCTGGCTGAGCCGTGCAGCGCTGGATTTTATAGCTAATTACACACCGCAAAATTCAATAGTGCCATAAAATACATTTTACTGAGGGCCGCCTTGCAACCTGCAAGTCCTACCTTTGGGAGAGACAAATAGGCCTTGGAGGCAACTATGAAGCAACCATAACCTTAAATCTTTTCATCATAAAATTGCACTTCCTTGCATCAACGTGATTGAGTTCTGTTCATCCGTCTTCAAACTCCTTCAGAATTAGACTGGCTTCTCGGCTGAAGAGCAAGCACAAAATCTTAAGTCTTCCCATACCTCTAGCCTTGTCTTTGAGCGTCCTACTGAGAAAGGTCAGAGAAAGTTTGGCGTCAATTTGGCGGTTAAACTGGACATAATATCCGTACTGTTTTTTCTTCAATCGCGTTACCTGTTTCCCCCATATTGGTAAAAGGAACCTGAGCTTCGCTCCAGGTGAATGCAAACTGAGGGTGGGTTTGTGAAGGAGAGAGAATTTTGCAAGCATATAGAGGTGCTCCTCCCTTCCCTTCCCAAAGTGGCTGTATGAGAGGGACACCAACTGTTAATTTTAAGCCTGCCCTTTTTAGACAGAGCTGTATATAGCAGTGCTGATAACACAAACTGTGTGGCTTTTGGTTCCAGTTAGATATGTGACACCTTCACATCTAAGAAGCACTGAGAAGGTTTTATTTACTGCTTCGCAACAGTCAGTCATAGGCGGTGGTTTTTCCTCTGATGTGTTTGGGTGAAAAGCAACTGGAGAGAGGTGAACTGGGCATTCGGTGGCATTTGTGGTGTACTGAGCTGTTGTCAGGGAACCTCACCTTGGCAGTGTCCAGGTCAACGTCCAGTCTGTGACCCAAGGGCAGCAGAATGAGACACAGGTTTGACAGGGTGGCCTTACGGATGTGTAACCAGCATGATTCAGTGGGCTGCACTTGATGTGGCCGGTGGAAACCTGTAATTTGTTCCTTAACCTGATCGTTTCATGTTCCAAAGCACATGAATTAATGGGCCGTATCCTTAATTTCGCTTGTTCTCTCCATATTTTGTTCATGATTATGTAATGAGCTGGATGCTTTTCATCCCCAGCTGAGCTATAATTCAGTGACTTCTCGTAGCTGTTAATTCCACAGGATTAAGGTTCATGAACACATGCAAGTTAACTGCTTTTGTGCACTTGAGTCTGTTCGTGCAGAACTGTAAGTCCTGTAACACACTGCACGCCTTTGGCTAATGATAATCTTGTAATGGAAGGATCAGAACGTTTTTAGACAGATTTAAAACAAAAGGGAAAGCTTTGGTTCCTCTATATTCTAATGGAAATGGATGAGTCATTTTCAGGATTTCTTTTAAAAGCAAATCTAGTCCAGCCACATTAAACTGTACAAGAAAACTATGTAGGCAATGAATTATATCTTCATCCAGGGAGTTTTTGATCAAATTAGATTTTCCTTTATCTCTTCTTAGTTGCTGTAGGTCAAAAAAGAAACTGCTTCACCTGTGAGTGTGGAGGTTGTGCATCTGTAGAGGACAAAGTGCACTAAAAACACTGCCACATTCCTGGACAGCCTGAAAGTGGGGACCAGCTCATAGTTTTATGAAGGAGGAGGTGTTTGTCTCTTTTTCATAGGTTTATGAGTCCCTTCTGATTCTCCAGAGAGGACTTAAGAGAGGCGGACCTGTATAGAGCTCTCTTCTGTTGAGCATGGTAGTACCCAGCTTCTGCGTTACACGTTTGGTTTGGTTCACAGATGAGCTGAAAGTGAGCTTAAGTGGGCTGTAAGACTCTAGCAGTTTTATCAGGCTTCTTTATCAGGCTTCAGTGTAATCTCCTCCCAAATAGTCCCCATTCTGTACAAGTTTGAGAGACTTGGTAAAGGTTCAGCCCATTCATCCCTTGTCAGCTTTAGCTCTAAGAACTAGGCCTTTAAATTCAAAGTCTTTCTTATATTTAACTATAGCAAAACAATTTATCTTTCAATGCATTTTTGGGTGAATCTTCCCATGTCTCTGGCCTTGACGCTCATGGTCTAATGTGTTTATTGAGGTGCTGGAGGACCGTGTGACAGTGATTGAGCCCCATCACCTCTCCTTTGTAGACCCGGAGATTCCCAGTGAGAAAATCCTGTTCAACGTGACTGTCCCTCTCCTTCCTGGCCAAGGCAAGTGTACCTATTCAGAACACGGCAGCTTGCTGCTGAATTGATTGCCATGCTTTCTAAGCACATCTAATTTTTTCCCTCAGAGTATCATTCTGTGGAGGCATCTGTTAATCTGTTCGGTCTCCTTCGTTAGCTTTCAAACACCTTGTTTCTTAACCTGATTTCTTTGGCTTGTTTGGGAGTAAACGACAGAGCTCAGACAGTTTTCTTACTATTGTCTGGAATATATTTTGAACGTTGTACCCTGTGGCTTTCTGTTTTCCACCTCTCTAGTGAGAGGTATTTGAAGAAAGGACTAAGTGAGGAATATCTGTTTAATTTCTCATGTCCCAAGAACCCGTGCTTGATGCAGTTACAGCGATCTGACTCATACAGGAACCACTGAAGATGTAAAAAGAAGTATCTGGGGAGAGAAAAAGAAGCAGTGGCCTTTGGTACCTTGTTAATACTGAGCTCTCTCCCTTTGTAGGTATCGTGGAGCATAGAGACAGGCCTCTCTCCCCAGTCAGGCATTTCACCCAAGCAGATATAAACCATGGCAAGATTGCTTATCGTCCGCCGACTGCAGCTCCTCACTTAAGAGAAATCATCGCCTTCTCCTTTGCGGGTAAGGAACTGAATGTTCTTTGCAGTGCCGTGTCAGACTGGTAGAGGTAGCTGGACTGCTGGTCTTCCTTCAGTCCTGGAATGACTTCATGGTTATGTCCATACTCGCAAGGGCACGAGGCTTGAATGATACAAAGGAAGTAGGAATCTGCCTTGGAGGAGCGTACCAAGAGTTCACCCGTTTCTTATGATTTCAACAAGATTTTCCCCTGTGGTTTGGTATAACAACATTTGATGAACTATGGGGATATGGCAGTGTTCGCTGCAGCATTTAGCATTGCCAATGCTGGATGCTGTGCTGGCCAAACCTCTGATGGGCTGCTGTGTGGTTGGGAACTGTTGTCCCTCCCGTGCTTGAGATCTTTGATGCACTGGGGGTTTAGTCCTTCAGATTGAGACTAAAATTGATGAACGAAATCTATTTAGCCAGGATATTAGAAGATTGCTACCATCAGAGAAGAAAGAGTCTGGAGCGGGAGGTGAAGGGACAGAAAAAGGACAAACCTGATGCGCAGGATTGTGTGATGAAGTGACAGTACATGGTAGATGCTGTTCTATGCATCACCATGCCCTCCACTGACATCAAGAGGGGTTTCAGAATTCGGAGGAGGGGGTAGTATGTTATCTCTCATTAGCTGAAGCGAAGGCAAGGCAAGACGGTGAGGAAAGACTCCAGTCTGGTTGAATGCCAGTGCTTGCTTTCTCCAAAAGTTGTTCAAATCCCCATCACCGTGTGCTTTTCTGTCCGGACCACCATTAACTCTGTGCTTGTGTTTGTCCCATCAGGTCTCCCCGAGTCAGTGAACTTCCGATTCACAGGTATGTGAACCATTTGCTCTTTCCTGGCCAAAGCAGTTTTTATCCTTGTGCCCTTCGTGTTGCCTGTAACTCCTTGGCCTGTCTTCTGCTGCAAGCACACCTATGGGCGCTCAGTAGAATTTCTGGAAATGCATGTGCCTGGGAAATATTAATTAATCTGTGTCACAACTGTGTTTTATAGAAGCTAAGCTGCAGCTAAGTAGAGACACTTTTTTCCAACAGTTGCCCGGAATCTGTCCTAAAAGACTGATTCATTTCTGTTTTTCCCCAATGTGAACAAGGACATCAGAGTTTTCAGCTGGGGTTTTTTTTAAATATAGCATGGAAACATTTCCATAATTAAATTGCTACTGATAAGCTGCTTGCTTGTTTAACACACCTTTCCCTTTCCATGTACTTTCTAGCACATGCAAAGCGATCCACCAGCGAGGAGAAGTTCATGTTCTGATAGATAGATGCGTGGAAGGTAGTATGTACACATGGACACAGAGAGACTTTTAGAAGTTACGTTTGGCTTGCTAGGAGTTGAGTCAGGGGCAAAGATAAATACTCTTGGCAGGTGTGAATTGTGTGTGTATGTCCACAGACAAAGGTGTAGATTGACAAGGTTGGAGAGGAGTTGGCGATGTGAAGTGGTGATTTTGTATAGAAAGGTGAATTTCCCAGGTGAGTCCCTAAAAACACATCCCTACACTCAGGTGTGGTTTTTGTCTGTGTCTAGTGTCTGATGGAGAACACACAACCCCGGAGATGGTGTTTGTCATTCATTTGCTCTCTGCGGATCAGCAGCCTCCAGTCTTCCAGATCACAGCTCCGCTCCTGGAGGTCAGCCAGGGGGGCAAAGCCACCATTGGTGAGTAGGGTGCAAGGGATGGGATGCAGAGCTCGGCCTGCGGCGTGGTGTTCATTGCCAGGAAGCCACAGGGATGGAGCAGAGCAGAGTTTGGTCTCGCTCACCTCTGTCCATTTAGCTAAGGAGCTGTGCTTGTGCGGGTGTAGCAGCAACCACTGAGAAAACTGTGCAGTGGTGCCCCAGAAAAGTGCCTGGGGTGAGGGCAGTACTCCTCCAGCGTATGGCAGGTCCGTTCGTTGGATGAGGCAGGGAAGAGCAGGGTCAGGGACCTGCTGCTCCTCTGCTTTTTTCCTCTTAGGCTGCTCTGCAACTGCTGAACTCTTGGTTAGTGGTGTGTACACTGGGTTGTTTAGGATAAGCCACTTTCTGCTTGTGTCAGGACGTTCTCTGGATTTTTTGTAGATACTTCCCCTGCTGTATGAACGTGTGCAGATCTCGCTCATAATTTGAGGGTTTGCATAGCTGTCATTTGTGAGCCATACTAACAATAAGTTCTCTGATACAACCTCTGATCTGAGCATCATCAGGGGACTAATTATTGCCATAAAACCAGAAAGCCCTTGGGCTAGGGCAGCTCAAGAATTATTTTATTTTTCACGTACTGACTGAGTTACGTTTTTGACTCCATTCACAAGAGCACATCACAGAACCTAAAGGATATTTCCAGTGTAGTGTCTGAGGATGACGAAGCCGTGCTCTCTTTCCCCGGCACAGGGATCCAGTTAGCCGTGAGCGACACAGATACAGCTCCCGAGGGACTTTTCTTTGAGCTGGTGAAACCTCCCCATCATGGCATTGTGCTCAAGTACAGCGCAGGCGTGCAGGAGCGCATGAGAGCAGGTGAGTTGAGCAGAAGTCTTCCTCAGCGCAGAAGAGGGGTCAGCGTGTGCTTTAGTTGACCAGGAGGAGACCGATGCCTCTGGCAGATACGGCTGCATCCACAAGCGTGTGAATTTTCTCCCTGGAAGTGTGTGTTACTACAGGAGAGAGTGCATGAAAGACATTTTCCCATTTGTCGTTTAGTTCCTGGCTGGGTCAGCGCTTTTTCTGTACTAAGTATGTGTGGGATAGGTGATGGTCACTCTATTGTGATAACTGTAACCAGCTGCTAATCGAAAGGAATGTTTTGTTTTACATGGTAAGTTATATCTGAAGTAATTTGGTGAAGTAACACAGTGAACATTTCTACTGAAGTCCGTGTAAGCCTGTTGTGATCCAGCAGTCGAAAGCTCCTATGGAGTTTTACTGTTGATGTTTGGTGGCAGCGGCTTCCAGGGTGTGATCAGATGAACAATTATTATCTGTAGGAGAGTAGTGCAAGCAGAAGACGTGGAGAGGGAAGCTTTTCCTAGCTATGACAGGCATGAGCTTACAAAGCAGCTGGGAGGAAAGCAGGATCTGTGCGCTCCCTGAGAATCGTGAAGAATCGCTGTGTCTGTGAAACTGTGAAGGTTACAGCTTTTCCTCTGCCCTGCATATATACTAGCTCCTTAATAAATGTCTTCATAACTCACATCCCTGTAAGGATGCTATTAAATGCCAGTTTAGTACATGATTAAGTCTTTCGCTAAATTGGGGCCTTAGGTCATCTGAATTGGATTGGTGCTCTGAATAGAGTCTTTCTGACTTGTGCGTTTTCTTTTTGGGAAGGTGACACCTTCACCTACGAGGATGTCACTCGGAACACTCTGCAGTACGTGCACGGCGGTTCAGCAGCAGCAGAGGACAGCATGGAAATCTCTGTCACCGACGGTGTCACCACAGTGACCACAGTGCTGAGGGTGGAAGTGTCCCTGCTGGATGACAACGGTCCGCAGCTGGCCCCGGGCTGCTTGTTGGCAATCACCGTGGCTAGTAAAAGCTCTGTGACTCTCTCTCGATTGCACCTCGCTTATATTGTAAGCTTTCATCTATTTCTAAACTCGGGGAATGCTGCCAGCCTCCCTTTCCTGATCCCCCCACAGACCCTTCACCACACACACCTCTCTGCCGTCAGTGTGGATTCTTGGTAGAGAGCTCGAGTTTTGACTGTGTCCTGACTACTGCTGCCAACAAGGGGATAACACACTCTTTCATCCAGCAGGGTTTTAAGGCTATCCCTGTTTGACTGTAACGGAGGCGAACTGCCGTGCTAAACATGAGAACTGAGTTAATCCTAGATTTTAGTATCAAACAGACTTGCTAATAAAGCACATGGATTTGCTAAGTGATAATCCCTTGAAAATTTCAGCCCCCTCACCCCCCTTCCAAAATTGCCTGGTTCTTTTTTCTGGACATATTTGAAGGAGGGAGGTTTAAGCAACCCAAGATGCTGCACTCTTTGTTAGCTTGGAGTTGGTCCCAGGGACTGCATGTTATCCTGCTGGTGAAATTCAGTAGGGGGGTGTTTTACTCCCTGCAGACGATTTAGCAGCAAATGCACCAGTGGTGGATTTCAGGTACGCGGATACCCTCCCCTTAGGGAGGAGGGAGGAGAGATTGCAGTGCACGTGTGAGGCTGGAGAGACCTAAAGTAGTAGCTGTCAGAGATGTTTAGGCAACTGCAGGGGGTGAGGTAGGATACAAAGGCAGATTAATTTTTTTTCCTAGGGATCAGGCTGGATACAAGTCTGGGGTCTGTCCTGTTCTCCTTTTAAGGAGGAGGGCTGACAAGGGAGCTGTTTGGGTTTACTCTGAGCAAGAGAACAGTTAGGATTTCATTCCTGACCCGTATGCTGAGGGTATGAAGATTTCTGCTCTGGGTCTTACCTTTCAGGCAACCAACAAAAATTTTTAGAAGAAAGATGACATCTGAGCTTTGATGTTATAGAGATGATTGTACTTAGTGTAGTTAAAAAGAGCCAAAATCGGCTTTTAGTTTAATTTGAATCTGGGTTTTGCAGCATTGCTCCACATTAACCTTTGTTTCACTAAGAACTAAACGTAGCTCTGTCTCTCTGAAGCACTGGTGGGCAGCAGTTACTCCCTGTGCCACCTATCAGCTAAATTTTGGCTCGCTTTTATCTGGAGTCAGGAAAAGCATGTTACATAAATGGTTCAGTCCATTAGGAGTGTAAAGTAACTCGAAAACAAAAATACCAGGTTTATGTCTGGGAGATTGTGCTGATGTGATAGAAGGACACAAAGAAAAAACTCTCTGAGCTGAGAGAAAATGAAAATACATTTTGTGGTAGATTCTGAGACTGTCAACTCAATTGACTCTCTTCTCATCAGTAGAGCTTCATTTAATAATCATCAGCTGTGGGCTGACCCAGCTAGCTTGATACATTTCCCTATAAAACAATTTATTCCTCTTTCCATTTTTAGAGGAGGAAGACAAAAGCTAATCTTGTCTTGTTTTGATTTGGTTCGTTTCTTCATGTTTAGGACAACAATTCTCCCGACTCAGAGATAAGAATCCAGTTAATATCTCTGCCTGCATATGGCACCCTCTTACGGATGTCTGGCTCTCATGATGAAGAGCTTTCCAAGGTTTATAATTTCACCATGGAAGACATCAACAATCAGAGGATCAGGTATCAAAGAGCTATTCTCCTTCAAGCCGTGCCAGTGAAAAGCTCAGTGAGCTTTCCGCAGGGATCTCTGGGCTACATTATGTTAGTGCAGTGTATCAAAGATATTTTTTCCTTTCTTGGCTCTTGTATCCTATGGGATTATGAATGAGAGCGTTTCCTGTGTGCGGAATTAGGTGTTTATGCATGTCTGAAATGCCAGTAGTTGGCGCAGCTTCAAATTACGGGACTTTTTTTCTGTGTCCGCAATGTCATGGTGATACTTTCGATAGGCAACACCTAAAATGGTGATTTAAAAGGACTCAGGAAATGAACATGAAGGAGGGCTGGGTACTGAAATACCTCTTTCAAGAGGTTTGTGTTCACCTCTAAATGCAGGGATGAGATGTATTTGGCTGACTGTCAGGGAGACTCCCTGAACCAGAACGTGTTCTGACTTTCACAGCTACTCCACCATGTTTGAGACCAGCAATCAGCCAGTTACGGACATCTTCCACTTCGCTGTTTTTGATGCTGATAACAACCGGCTCGACAGACAGATGTTCACCATCACCATCACGCCTGCCCGGACAATGCCGTCACTCATTGCTTTTGCTGACCATATCACTGTAAGTGGCTACCCAGGACACTGGGAACAGTGACAAGAATGTCTTAGATGTGAGGAACTGAACAGCTTTGCTGAACTGAGGGGAAGTCGCTGAAGAAACATGGTGTTGTACACGCAATCCTGTGAGTGCAAAGGGTTAACAAATTACTTGGAGACCAGAGAAGGCTGACAATGAGGCTGCATCCCAGAACCTTTTCTGCTTACATCTGTTCTAGTCAGGAGCTGGGTTCTCCCTGGGGTGTCCGGTTGACATCAGTGGAACAAGCCTGACTTACCCCTCTTTAATATTTCACCCCTTATTTCACCAGCTTGTGTGTAAAAGGAGCAGAAGAACAAGTCTAAAAACATCTGGTGCTTTGGACTGATACACAGCATTTCAGACTTCTTATCAAAGCCTTTTGAAGTCATCTCCCTCCTTTCCGTCTTTGCATTCCCCCTCCCTTCCCTTCAAAAGGCTCTCCTCAACAAGAAATGCAGATCTCGCCTTCCAAGAGGTCAGCATGACTGCCGGTTCTCTTCGTGCCCTGATAAAGCACTCACAGGCTCCTCTTGGGGGCCGGGCTGGCTTTGTTCTTCCCATCCCACCTCACCTTCCAGCTGATTTCATGCTTAACAGATGTAGGGGAGGATGGGGCAGGACTTCAGAGACCAGGCAAGGCTTTTCCGTAGAGGCAGCCTTGTTCAGTAAGAATTTGTGTGTTGCTGTGTGTTGCGTGCATTGGCAGTAGTTTTGCCATACGCTTTTGCTTTCCAGGTGGATGAGGGGGGCAGGGTCCCACTGCTGGCTCGTCACCTCTTAGCTGCTGATTACGATACTGAGGCCAAGGAAGACCTGAGGGTCACAGTTATCACTCTGCCTATGTATGGCTACATTGAAAACACTAAGACAGGTAAACCGCTTGGCTCTTTTTTCCTCCTCCTGGCTGATGAAAGGGAACATAGGAATTGCCATACTGAGGTCAGCATGAGTCTGTCTCACTGCAGTTCCTCAGTGCAGTGCTGGTTGGCATCAGTTGATCGTAAAGAGCCCGTAAGGTCAGCGTTACGAGATAGACTGTCTCTGGGGAGCATTTCCTCCTAACTGTCGTTTGTTGGAGACTGGTCTATGTTTTGAGGTTGGGACATGAAAAGCCTCTTCAAGCCCATGTGTTGTGTTTTCATCATGCTTTATTTTGGCTGTCTCTGTTACCCAGAACAAACTTTGCTAAATTCCTCTATATGTCCCAGCAAACTTTAAGGCTGAGAGACCTGTGGCAGAGCATGTCTGGTAACATTCTCTTGTCTCATAGTATTAGCAAGAAAAGGCAGGATTTATACCATACTGTCCAAAGATGTTCATCCAGGACACTTGTCTGCTTAATCCTGTGGGTGGTCCTAACAGGAGTGGCATATATCATTTTACTTAAATCATAACTTGCCTTTGTAAAATATCACCGTGAGTTGGCCAGCTGTCACCGTTTGCCGTGTAGTGGCTTGTTACAACAGCGATTGCCTTCCTTCTGGAGAGTACAGGCTGTGAACCATTACACACCATCCCTCCTAATTGTGTCCTGTGAATGAACTCCAGTTTGTGCTGTTTTGGTAATGGTGAGACTCTTTTCTTGAACAGGCAACGGCTCGGTGATTTTCTTGGGTATGAGACGTAGTTTTGCAAGGTGAAGCTTGGTGCAGAGATTGTCTTGAGGCCAGATGGCACATTAGCCATTGTCTCATCTCTGAAGAAAGCCTAAGTAATTCTGGGACGTGGGATTGCTTGTACTGCGCATAAAATTGCAGCTTCCCTAATGCCTACTCTCATGCAGCAGATGTTGCTTTCTGCAAAGGTCACAAGATGTGTGAAAGCCATGTTGTAGGAATGAACATCCTCCTGCACCCTTCACAATGTGCCGTTCTTCTCCTAATCCCGCTGCTTTTATTTTTACTTTATGAGTGAATTGAACATCCTTTCACTAGTGGTATTCTGGTTTGCAGGTGAGAGTTTTGGCCCGCAGAGTGAGTCTGCTGTGACCGCAGATGCGTCCTTTTCCCTTCAAGATGTTCTAGAGAACAGCATTTACTACTTCCAGAGCGTCCATGAAAGCATCGAGCCAACAAGTGATGTTTTCGGCTTTTACGTGAGCGACGGCTTCAGCCAGTCGGAGTTGCAGAGCATTAACATCACGATTCAGGTACGCCTGTGCTCACTGGCTGCCAGAGCCCTCTCCTTTCACATAGACAAATTACTTTTACAGCACAAGCTTTGCTCACCCCTTTGTAATATGTGGGAGAGGGATTAAAGGGAGTTTCCTTCCTCCTATCTGTTTGCTTCCACTAGTACAGGCACGTAGTTCCCCTGTAACACCAGAACAGTTGTGCATTGCAGCGTCTTCCCCACGGCTTATTTCTCAGATGTCTCCTCCCTGTATAGATTTGGAGAGGCTGATGTAGACCATTAATGGATATCAGCTCCAGTATTATCATTTGGGAGCTTGTATTTCATTCAGGTGGGCAGCGGTCTTTTCCCCTTGGCCGTTTCCCTTTTTTTGACTGTGTGCCTTTGGGACCTGTGCAGCGGCAGAACGATGAGCCCCCAAAGATGGTGCTGGAGCCTGTCAGAGTGCACGAGGGCTCAGGTGTGGTCGTTACCAACGCCTCCCTCAACCTGCAGGACTTGGACACCCAGAACAGCGAGCTCGTCATCATGGTTACCAAAAGTCCTGAACACGGTAAGTCCTGACAAACTAGGGCGGGGGGAGAGAGAGCGTGTCTTTGTGCGTCTCTGTGTCTTTATATCTGTGTGTGTGTAACAGCCCTTGATGCAGAGGGGAGCCTGGTGTATTTGTATAAAGCACATTTAGTCTATGTTTGGACCAGCAGCCACAGAGGGATTGTGCTTCAGAACAGACCTATTCTTTGAGAGTTGCCTCTCGCTATTTGTGGGAGAGCAGAAAGGGGGACTGTATGCATTTCCCTGGCAAGTTTCCTTTTGTTTCACCCCATTTCCTATTCTGGGCTTCAGGTCCAAATAGCCGAGCAGCTAGCATCTATCTGCGGTGATAAAGCAGGGCAGGGTGTCAAGTGAAGTCTAGTGTCGTGTTAAACTACTGAGGGCAGGGCACCCTTTTTCAGATCTCATGTATGTAGCCAAATTCTTACCAGTTTTGGTAATAAGCAGATAACTTACTTCAATTTTGCTAATAAGGCTATGTCGACCTCTGTGCATCCCACTGAGAGCTGACATGGAAAGAGTCCCCAGAAGGCTGTCTTCTCCCCGTAATTTTCATCCATCTATTGTTTGTCAGGTCATCTCCGCAGGAGGCAGACTGCCGCGGAGCCCCCGGAGCACGGACATGTGCTGTCCATGGGCTCGTCCTTCACCTACCAGGACATTTTGGATGAGCTGATCGTTTATACTCAGAGCGGTGCAGCAGCACAAACAGATGAGTTTGGCTTCTCCATCACGGATGGTCTCTACACGCAGACGGGGAGGCTGGAGTTCTCCATGGAGCTGCCGAAGAAGCAGCCACCCACATTAGCTGTCAACAGGGACCTGCAGCTCCCAGCAGGTACGGGGAGAGGGAGGAGAGTGGTATTGCTTGGGATTGTTATATGGTCCAGTCTAAACCAGTCGCTTAGCTGGACTGGCTGAAGCTGTTGGTGGACTTTCTTCCTCTGGTCCAGGCTCTGCAGCACACCTCACAGATCACCATTTGAAAGCAGCAGCTGTTTATTCAGATGACACAGCGATCAGATTTGTCATGAAGAGGGATCCTAGCATGGGGCATCTGCAGTTGACCAAAATTGATAATCCAGTCCACATTTCTGCCAAAGGACCTGTCAAAAGTTTCACCCAGGCTGATATAAATAAAGGTGAGAGTGCTTGATTTTAGATAATCACAGCAAGTAATATGTGCCGTTTTAGGTAGTCCTGCAAGGCAAAGCGAGTTGGACTCAATGATCCTTATGGGTCCCTTCCAACTTGAGATATTCCACTGTTCTATGATGTTTTTGAGAGGGGGAGGATGACTTGAAGCAGGGAAGGGAGAGGGATAGAAATAAGATAAGGTTGTTATGTTAGAGCAGAAACACAAATCGTTAAGCAAGTGTTAAAAAAGTCTCTCTCAGCAGGAGAAAAAGAATAAAGAGAAAAAGTAATGAAACCCAAATCCAGGAGCTCTGTCAAGCCCTAAGTCCCTCAGCTTATGGTGCCAGCCTGATTCCAAACTAAGAATTAAATGATGCAGCCTGTAATAAAACACCTGTTTTCTCCTGTTCCTCTCTTCAGGACAAGTGGTGTACAGTCACAAGAAAGGGGATCCTGGGGGAGATTTTGCCTTCACCTTTGATGTGATCGATGCAGACGGCAACAAACTGACGGACCAGGTTTTTTATATTAGTGTATTAGGTAAAAGATAGTGCTGAAGTTATGTTTTCTTTGCTGCAGAGCTGTGGCCTTCATAGATTCCCATCCCACGTGTACTGCAAGTTAAGATGTAATTCTTGAGATGTGGCTTTTATTCACTGTTAATTCTTTGAATTTTGGGGCATGGGGAGAGTTCACGGATGTAAGGATTAGTTCTTTGGCTTCTGACAAACTCACTGAAATAGGTAGAAAAGTTGCCCTTAATATCTTCATACTGTCTAGATTGTCTTATAATGTTACCATCCCCTCAATTAATGCCCACAGTACCTCTTTTGGAATTACCAGTTTGGGAGGTGTTTGTGTGTATGTTGTCTTTTGCTTGAGCACAAGTACCCGATTTGAATAACACCAAGGAAAGGAGGGTGACTGTCTCCTAACTCAGCTTTGTATTTAACCCTTTCAGAGAACAGATTTCCCCCCTCCATCATCGCTAACAAAGGGCTGGTCTTGGACGAGAACTCGGCGAAGACGATCACAACCCTCCAGCTCTCTGCCACTGACCAGGACAGTGAGCCGACCCAGCTCCAGTACAAGCTCACCAAGCAGCCGCAGCTGGGGCACCTGGAGCACGTGGCCTCCCCAGGTTAGCAGGACGGTATTTTACTGAGTTGGGTACTCCTAGCAGCAGAGCACGGGAGGGCTTTTGAGCCCTAAAGCTTCACTGCAGGAAAAATGCGCTTGAAGGCAGCAGCACAGAATTATGTTTCCCAATAGAAATCAAACGGTCATTAGCCCAGAGCGTTGGAGAATAGGGTGAGTGGAGGCAAGGCAGCCCAGCTATCACAGATGATGATTTATTCAGCCTCTGAGTGAGTTTATGCTCCATGGTAACCTTGCCTGGTGGACTTTGCGGATCAGTCCAGCTTGCCGCTGTGTGAATCTCCTCTTTCAGGACCTATTGCTGCATCTGCGTGACAGGCAAACCTTCAGCCATTTTTGTGACAACATATAGTACAACATCCAAAAGAATCAATCCCCTACATCCATGATAATAGAGCCCACCCTGGTGAACAGACAACTTGCTTTCAGTCCCCCTCTTGGCCAGTACATCCCTTGATCCCCACACACCGGCCTCTTTTCCCAGCTGTGCTTTGGAGAGAGGAAGGGAACTAACCGCTGAGTTAGTTTGAAAGGAAGGTGTGTTGTGGAGAGATGGATATGCTGCATAACGAATTCCGGTAGTTCGGAAAGGGGATATTGGTCAATCCTGTGGAACTCAGAAAATAATTACCTGCAAATGTGATCCGAATTTCAGAGTTGCCTTCCGTGCCCACTGACAGTATGAGTGTCCTACCCTTCTCTGATGAATTCGTTTAAATCTGTGCTGTCATATAATATGCTCCTCTGATTTAGACGATACTCATCAACGGTTATATTTCTTCTTAGAATTAGATTTCTCATTAACATGAGATTGAAGTGGAAATACCTGCTGTGTGTTTTCAAGATGCGGACAGTCCCTGTACAGCTCAGTTTTAGTGTGTGGTTTGCCTCATCTTCTCACAGTGTAAGATGTCCTCTGGCAAACACGTTGAAAGGGTAGGAATAATGAATGGAAGTTATAATCAGCAAACCCCTTGCTGTGAGAAAATTAAAAACTTGCAATATTTTTGTCTAAATTGCAAACTAAACAGTGAACCTTGTACTTCGGAGACCTGAAAGAGCTTGATTAAGGATTTCATTCCTCCCGTTATGTGATGATTCTGATTTCTGTGCTTTTTCATGTCTGTGATGGACTAAGAAAGATACAGAGTCACACACTGTGAGTTGTTCTCATGATATAAATGACCTAAACCTAAGGGAGGAGTACTGGAGTGTTCAAAAGAGAACACAAACCTTTAAAGCTAATGAGCTCTGAGGAAACCGTGGCTAATCATCCAGTTTTGGCTCATTTATTTATATCAGATCCTGGTATCTTTTGTAGTGTGGCCAATACTTGTCAGTAGCTGTTTAGCATGATAAACTGGTGAAAAACTTTTTGTCAGGGTTTTTGTTGTTGTTAAGAGCAGTAAAACTGTCAAAGCAGCAGTGAGGCTTAAAGGCTCAAGTGCTTTTTAAAATGCTTGTCGGGTACCTTTCTGTGTCTGTGTCGCACCTAATGACCTGTAAAGATGTCACTATAAGTCAGTGTTGAAAATGGGGCTTAGTCTGTCTGAATGCAGGGGTACGAGGAGGGGAAAAGAGAGCAGTGGCTTTGAAGGCATTTTTGAAAACTGCTGTGAGGCCAGGAAACCTTTTGCCCATACTCAGGGATGCCCTGGTTAGATCAGTTCTGCACAGGAGTGAAAATTGAAGTGTTCAGTCTACTGTTTTTCTCACAGCTTCTCTCTCACTCTCTGCCCTGAGAGGTCTGTCCGTCTCCAACTGGGTGTCGTGGCAGTGTGAGGTGCCATTGTAAAATTGTCAGTCTGGGAAGAAGTCTGTACTTCTTTTTGCAGAAGGGGTGGCACTACCTTAATTTAAAAGTTGTTGAGCGGAGTGTTTAGGAGACTCCGTGCCAGCTAAATCCCTGACTCAGCTGAGCTTCATGGTACAGCTTGAACTGGAGCAGAACAAGTCAAGACTGAGTGCTTATGGCTAGATACATCCAGCTCCCTGCATTTTTCCCTGCCTCGCTCTTTCTGACACATGCTTCCCCCTACTGTTCTTTTTCTAGGGACAAGAATTAGTTCTTTCAGCCAGGCAGATTTGGCCTCTCGCAGCATCCAGTACGTCCACACCAGTGACATTGAAAAGCATACAGATGCGTTCACCTTTTCTGTTTCTGATGGAAAAAATGAGGTAAGTCTCAGCGTGGTTTTTTGCCCGAGTCAGAGCAGGCTATTGATTCTGTAGGGTGCGACGGGACTCAGTTTTCCTCTTGAGTTCTTGCGAGAGACAGTTACACATAGCAAAGGAAATGTAACAAGCCACACACGGGCTTATCGTTTGGCAACGGTGGGTGCTCTTACATCCCCTGCTGCGAGAGATTTTACGTACCACAGGGAAGGGAGCGAGCCCCGTGAAGGGAAGGGGGAGCCACCTGAGATGTAGCCTTATGAGATTGGTTTACCAAGATTTCAGTGTCTGGTTTTAATCTGCTTACCGATCACTCCTGGAGCTCAGCTTTGATCCAGTGCACTGACAACACACCCAGAAGCACAGTTAGACCCTTGAGAAATGTCTCCTTCCTGCTGTCTGAAAGGGAAAAATCATGGCTGCAAACAGAGGGAGAGGGACAGAGTAGAATGAGGGAGGGAGGGGAAAGTGGGTGTCCATAGATATCACAGAAAGAGGAAGAATAAATTAGTGGGGAGGGATAGAAGAGGTCATGTTTACAAGATCTGAACTTAGCAGCTCTTGTTTACCCACTAACCAAGGCCAAAATGAAGCGACCCAAACTCAGTGGGTCACTGTGGTCTCCTTAAAGCATTACTGTTTCAACAGAGTTGCACTGTTGATAGACCGAATTCATCAAGAGAGGCTTTTCCTCCTGTTCCAGGTGAGCCAGACGTTTGACATCACCATAAACCCTGTGGATGACTCCTTACCCGTAGTGCAAAGCCTCGGGATGACAGTTCAGGAAGGTGTGAGAAAAACCATCACAGAGTTTGAGCTTAAAGCAACAGACGCTGACACAGAGGTAAGGCAGGACTCCCCCCGCCTCCTCCCTCCCCTGTTCTGCTGCACATCTGGGCTATCAGCAAAATGGGCTTGTGTTCAAAGAGAGAGATTACAGTGAGTGTCATCTCTCCCTGTGATCATACCCTGTCTGATCACAACATCAAACAAACAGCTTGTGGGAGGCTCGGTTTGTATATAAATAGATGAATGAGCGTGTGAGCAAAGCAAAGCCCTGGCTTGAGAAATGGCTTCATCTGAGATGTCTCTCCGACACATAAGCAACAAACCTGCGTGGAAAACAATTAGAAGTTGCGATAAGAGCTAATGCTTGCCCTCTCCCACCTTCTGTCTGAACATTGTGGATTTGAACTGAGCTTATGCCTAGCCTTGAGATCGAGTTTATGCCTGGCAGGGATGAAAATGACATTTCCTCTTCCTCCTGCTGGGTCTGGCCGGAGGCTAAGCGGTGTCACGTCGGCTCTGCCTCACTGCGCTGCAGTTTCCCTGCAGTAAGAGAGCTCGTGGCTGCCTGTTACTGCCCTGAGCCAAAGATCCTGCCCCGAAGGTTGTCGCTGCTTCCACCCTGACAGAAGTGACCAGGGGCGTGTTGCTTAAAACGGCTGCAGAATGGGGGACTGCTCTTGTGTTTGAGGGGTTATCACGAAGGTGGGAGCCATCTCAAACCAGCCAAACCAACAGTTAGGTGGGACGGATCTAGCCTAGCTCTCCCTAATTGGGGTTGCTTTGTAGATAGCCACCTTTGGAGAGGGATAAAGACAGGACAGGGCTCGGGGTGAAGAATCAGTACAGCATGCGGTGCTGCATTTCAGCCCCTGGTTGGAAACACTGTGTAAGGAAAGCTGTCTGGGTGTAGAGTCCCTCTCCAGGTGTCTCGAGCTGGAAGGACCTGCCTGCCCTGGTCCTGGGGTCACACCATCAGCTTTGCCGCTCTGTCTCCTTGGTGCAGGCTGAGTCAATTACATTCACAGTCATGCAGCCCCCTCGGCACGGCCTGATTGAACGCACCAGCAATGGGCAGCGATACCACCAAGCCACCACCTTCACGATGGACGACATCTACCAGAACCGCATCAGCTACAGTCACGATGGTAGCAACTCGCTGAAGGATCGCTTCACTTTCACTGTGTCTGATGGGACCAATCCCTTCTTCATTGTGGAGGATGGGGGGAGGAAGGTAAGGGGAGGAGAAGGGATGTGAGGGAGACCTTCTATAGCTAATAGAAAGCTACCTCCTCTCAAAGAAGGGGAGACTTAGCTGCTGTGGCTCCATTGAAGAAAAGGGCTGAGTATTCTCAGTTATGTGATGCCATATGCTTCTTCCCTGATGTACCAGCCCTTGTATTTGCAAACTCACCCCAAAACCTTGATCCCAACAGAGCTGAAGGGAGCAAAGTTGGTAATATGGTGGGTGAGGCTCCGACTCCCAAAGTAACATCTGTCTCTCTGAACTTTTGTCAGGTTGTGACAACAGCACCACAGCGCTTCAAAGTGGACATTCTCTCTGTGGATGATGGGACACCCAGGGTCGTCACCAACCTGGGTTTGCAGTGGCTGGAGTACGTGGATGGCAAGGTAACTGCCTGCTTCGTTTGTTCCTCAGGCTGTTCCAGGAGAAGGAGCTTCACAGAAGAACCTCCTGATCCTTCAGCATTTTTATTTTTGTGATCGAGAAGAGGTGCCCTCTGTGCCCATGAAACGTCTTGGAAAAGGCAGAGGTGTGCAGCGATGCCTTCACTGCAGCTCCATTAGCTAAACCGGGCAAACATGGCTCCAGGGCACCAAACTGCTTCCTGAAACATCCCCTTCCCTTACACCAGCAGGACCACCAAGCCTGGCTCTTCTTGGCTCTTGCAGAAGCTGTGCGGTGCAGTGCAGCTCCTGCCCACCTTCCTGGGCGGTCACGTCCTGCCCCGTGTCCCTCCTCCCCAGGGCGGTATGTTTTCAGCTTTGCTGATGGCAGAGAAGTCTTGATGATGTGCCACAGCAGCCACGGTAGACATAGGTGACTTGCAAACAAATGTGGCATGGGGATTTCTTGCGGTGACATGCCTTGGTTTTGCTGACATCCAAAGAAGACCCCAGGAAACTCTTGTGCTTGTTTTTGAGGACCCAGGTAGAAAACAGTGGTTCTTCCCAGGAAAAAGGGAATTTCTATAATCGTTCAACTTGAGGCTGTTTGCAAATGATTTGGGCAAAGCCAGGTGTCACCTGAGCATCAGCACAGCTCACGGAACAGTGGTTTCCAGGGGAACCCAAAAGATTTGTCATAGCTTTTAGCCCCAGCTAGATGGGGCTGGGCAGCTTCTTCTGAATTTGCTTTTCTTTGAGCCGCAATGTGGGGTTTTTTTAATTAAACAAAGCAGATGTGAGGCAGAATGTGAATCCTTCCTGTGCTGTCCAACACCTTGTGTGTCCAAGGCTGCTCTGTGTGCTCTGTGCTTTCACATCCCCTGGCTTTTCCCTCCCGGAGCACTGTCTGGCAGAGGGATGGTTGGGCTTTTGGGATGAAGAGTCAATCAGACTCGCACTGCTGGATCTCCAGCTTTTTACTCCCTCGGTTTGGCTTTAATCCAGGCAGCCAATCTAATCACCAAGAAGGAATTACTGACGACAGATCCTGACACAGATGACAAACAGCTGATCTATGAGATGACGACTGGTCCCAGGAATGGTTATGTGGAGAACAAGCTGAAGCCAGGGACAGCCGTGACCACCTTCACGCAGGGTATGGAAGTTGGGCTGTATACTGTTGATTTGTTCCTTCAGCTGCTTCAGTTTGTCCAGATAGCTGGGGGGGGCAGAGGTGGAAGGAAAAAAAGGTGGGAGGGGAGAAGACAAGGGGCAAATCTCAGAGGTGTGTCCAAAATAAGAATTGAACTTTGTTCCCAATTGCAGAAATCCTGTAATTTCTTATAGATGCCATTATGTGCTGAGATGGAATATGTGCTGCCCAGGCAAATTCGTATTTCTTGTATTTCATCAAAGCTGGTCACAGGTTGTAGGCCGCTGCAGCATAAAGGGTGTGTGGAGAACCCTCTCCACACTGCTCGTCTATAAAACTGCCATTGAATTTCTTGGTTGGCTCATTGGATGTCTTGTCCCGACAGAGGATGTGAACCAGGGCCTCATTCGGTACGTGGTGCACGAGGAGAAGGTTCAGGAGACCACGGACAGCTTTCAGTTCCTCGTGAAGGACAGCAAACCCAACGTGGTCAGTGGCAACATCTTTCATGTACAGTGGTCTCTCCTCAGCTTTACCTACACCAGGTAAATGGTATGGGGTTTACAGCATTCTTCTGACAGATGGGGTCTTATCTGGAGTGAGGCAGGTTGAGGTCTGTCATATGTCATTGGATCTACAGCACGGAAATGCAATTCTGGGGCAGTTACCATCATTTCTGCCTGTATGTCACTGGCACCCCGTCAGGACTGAGGTCTCACTGCTGTGCGCTGCAGCATCAGCCGTGGCATTGCTGTTGAATTAATGCTGTTGATTTTGGGGAGTGGGCAACAGCAGCCAGTGTGGAAGTGGGAACTGGTGTGCGTGTCAGTGAGGAGAAGCACCGGCTGGGTTAAACCATGGAGCAGCGTTGCTGAAGAGCTGCCACCTGCCCAAGTCCCTGATTATTAGTGTCCTTCAGATTTCCTGTGGAGGTGACAGTCAGCCTGAGCCTGTGGTGCTCCGTATCAGCGTAAACATACAGGGTTTGCTCCCCAACCCATTATTTGTATCTGCTTGATACGTTTCCAGCTACAGCGTGAGAGAGAGCGCAGGGTCTGTGAGCGTCACCGTGAGGCGGATTGGTAACCTCAACCAGTATGCGATTGTCTTGTGCCGCACCGAGCAGGGAACGGCCACCTCCAGCTCCGGTTCCCAGCCGGGAGAGCAGGACTACGTGGAGTACGCAGGGCAGGTAGGGTGGGGACACCAGGAAAGGGAAGGTCTGACCACAGAATCATAGAATCGTCTGGGTTGGAAGGACCTTTAAGATCATTGAGTCCAACCATTAACCTCAGGCTGCCAAGTCCACCACTGAACCATGTCCCTTGGCACCACATCTACCCGTCTGCATCAGAAGGGGTTTGCTGCTGCCTTCAACCTTCACTAGCCATTGATCCATGGTGATGGGTCTGATGGCGGGTCCGATGCCACCCGTGCACAGGGTCTGTGAGTCAGGCAAGGGTCAGGCAGGAAGGACCGAAAGTTTCGGAGGCCAGTCCAAAGAGAGCAGGCCACTTGCTGCCTTGCAGGTACAGTTTGAGGAGCGGGAGGACACCAAGGCCTGCACCATCGTCATTAACGATGACGACGTCTTTGAGAGCACGGAGAGCTTCGCCGTGGAGCTCAGCATGCCAGCCTACGCTCTGCTGGGGAACGTCACCCGGGCCACGGTCACCATCACGGACACCGAGGACGAGCCCACCCTGCAGTTCGACAGGAAGACGTACCACGTCAGCGAGAGCGCTGGTTTTTTCTCTGCTCCTGTGGAAAGGAAAGGTGGGTCGAGGCGGGCAGAACGCCTCTCTGCGCTCCCCTGGGGCTCTGCGGCTTGGGAGGGCAGCGAGTTTAGGAGCAGAGATGGTGTTCTTTGTCCCTCCTCACCCTCTTTTCTGAGTGCTGCTTTGTTATTTAAGTGAGTGGTGTCTCCACCAAAGAGAGTAAAAATATCTCCATAGCGTTACGGTTTTTTTCTGTTGCGTCTTAGGGGATTCCAGCAGCACTGTCTCTGCCATCTGCTACACTGTCCCCAGATCAGCCAAGGGAAGCAGCCTTTACATGCTGGAATCCGGCTCCGACTTCAAGTCCCGGGGGATGGCGGACGACAGCCGCATTGTTTTTGGTCCGGGTGTCACCGTGATGACGTGTGACGTCCCGCTGATCGACGACAGCGAATACGAAGAAGAAGAGGAGTTTGAGATCGTATTGGCGGATGCCTCAGATAACGCACGCATTGGCAGCCGGGCTTCAGCCAACGTCTTCATCGGTGGTCCCAACGACGCCTCTACGGTGTTCCTGGGGAATGCTACTTTCACCGTCAGTGAGGCCGCAGGTGAGGAGTCGCAGGGGGCTCCCCCAGGGCTGATCCACGCCGCGGTGGGGTGCTTACCGTGAAAGCAGGCTTTCGCCGGGCAGAGGTTTTGGAAGGAGCGATTTAGGGCACGGCAGCAGAACTGTAAGGGATCTGCAGAGGGTTTCTGTTCTTCCCTCTGCCCCTGTGCGGGTTGTTCTGTGCTGTAGCCTGTGCCGGGTGCAGGAGCCGCGGGGAAGGGAGAAGGGTGTGCTGAAGGGAAAGGAGCGGTGTTGTGGTGTGTGGCTGCTTTCTCAGCTCAGTTCTCTTCCATGTGTGACTGGCGATGCAGGACACATTGGGATTCCAGTCCTCCGACAGGGCCCTGATCTCTCAACCCCCGTCTCGGTGTGGTGTGCCACTCGGACATCAGACCCTCCGTCTGCCAGCCCTGGCATCGATTATGTCCCCAGCTCCCGAAAAATAGAGTTCAGGCCGGGCAAGACAGAAGAGGTGAGAGGCCACTTGGACTCCTGATGGGTCTGCTCTGTCCAGGGACACTTCTCTCGTGTTCATGTGCATACTCTGTATTTGCCATTTGCCTGTTTTGAAAGTCCTCTCGGGGCCACTTGAGACTTGTTGATGAATCTGCTGGCACAGACTCACATCTGATCAGCACTGCAGCCGCAGGAGATTCGGTCAGGCCACCTCTCCCAGGATAGAGATGGATGCCTGTTCTCTGAAAGGACATGCCAGACTTATCTAGAACTTTGTTTCCTTTGATCAGTGAATTCAGAAAAGGCCTGACATAACGACTTCACATTAGACACCCAAACGCGAGTGCCGGAAGGATGAAAGCGTTGCGTCTCTAAAAGCAAGACTTCTGCTTTCCTTCTAGTTCTGCACGCTGACGATCCTGGATGATGCGCAGTACCCGGTGATAGAAGGGCTGGAGACATTCGTTGTTTATCTCAGCTCACCCCACGGAGCAGAGCTGACAAAGCCATTCCAAGCGGTGGTGGCCATTAATGACATCTTCCAAGACGGTAAGTTATCCATGGCAGCTCTATGCGGTCCACCGGGGTGTATATGCCTCGAGGAGCTCCTGTCTCTCTGTGGAGCTTCAACGCTGCTTGACTCTTTTTATGACCTCCTGCAGTACCAAGCATGCAGTTCACCAAGGATACGTACACGGTGAAGGAGAAGGAGGGTGCTCTGCACATCCCCATCTTCCGCACCGGGGACCTGAGCTACGAGTCCTCTGTCAGGTGCTACACCCAGAGCCAGACAGCAGAGGTCATGGAGGACTTTGCAGAGAGGAGAAACGCAGAGGAGTCTCGCATCACTTTCTTGAAAGGGGAGAAGGTGAGCTGCGCCTGGCTTATAGGGAGAATGAAGAGCCATTGATGAGAGAGGTTCAGATCTCCTCCTCANCTGCCAAGTCCACCACTGAACCATGTCCCTTGGCACCACATCTACCCGTCTGCATCAGAAGGGGTTTGCTGCTGCCTTCAACCTTCACTAGCCATTGATCCATGGTGATGGGTCTGATGGCGGGTCCGATGCCACCCGTGCACAGGGTCTGTGAGTCAGGCAAGGGTCAGGCAGGAAGGACCGAAAGTTTCGGAGGCCAGTCCAAAGAGAGCAGGCCACTTGCTGCCTTGCAGGTACAGTTTGAGGAGCGGGAGGACACCAAGGCCTGCACCATCGTCATTAACGATGACGACGTCTTTGAGAGCACGGAGAGCTTCGCCGTGGAGCTCAGCATGCCAGCCTACGCTCTGCTGGGGAACGTCACCCGGGCCACGGTCACCATCACGGACACCGAGGACGAGCCCACCCTGCAGTTCGACAGGAAGACGTACCACGTCAGCGAGAGCGCTGGTTTTTTCTCTGCTCCTGTGGAAAGGAAAGGTGGGTCGAGGCGGGCAGAACGCCTCTCTGCGCTCCCCTGGGGCTCTGCGGCTTGGGAGGGCAGCGAGTTTAGGAGCAGAGATGGTGTTCTTTGTCCCTCCTCACCCTCTTTTCTGAGTGCTGCTTTGTTATTTAAGTGAGTGGTGTCTCCACCAAAGAGAGTAAAAATATCTCCATAGCATTACGGTTTTTTTCTGTTGCGTCTTAGGGGATTCCAGCAGCACTGTCTCTGCCATCTGCTACACTGTCCCCAGATCAGCCAAGGGAAGCAGCCTTTACATGCTGGAATCCGGCTCCGACTTCAAGTCCCGGGGGATGGCGGACGACAGCCGCATTGTTTTTGGTCCGGGCGTCACCGTGATGACGTGTGACGTCCCGCTGATCGACGACAGCGAATACGAAGAAGAAGAGGAGTTTGAGATCGTATTGGCGGATGCCTCAGATAACGCACGCATTGGCAGCCGGGCTTCAGCCAACGTCTTCATCGGTGGTCCCAACGACGCCTCTACGGTGTTCCTGGGGAATGCTACTTTCACCGTCAGTGAGGCCGCAGGTGAGGAGTCGCAGGGGGCTCCCCCAGGGCTGATCCACGCCGCGGTGGGGTGCTTACCGTGAAAGCAGGCTTTCGCCGGGCAGAGGTTTTGGAAGGAGCGATTTAGGGCACGGCAGCAGAACTGTAAGGGATCTGCAGAGGGTTTCTGTTCTTCCCTCTGCCCCTGTGCGGGTTGTTCTGTGCTGTAGCCTGTGCCGGGTGCAGGAGCCGCAGGGAAGGGAGAAGGGTGTGCTGAAGGGAAAGGAGCGGTGTTGTGGTGTGTGGCTGCTTTCTCAGCTCAGTTCTCTTCCATGTGTGACTGGCGATGCAGGACACATTGGGATTCCAGTCCTCCGACAGGGCCCTGATCTCTCAACCCCCGTCTCGGTGTGGTGTGCCACTCGGACATCAGACCCTCCGTCTGCCAGCCCTGGCATCGATTATGTCCCCAGCTCCCGAAAAATAGAGTTCAGGCCGGGCAAGACAGAAGAGGTGAGAGGCCACTTGGACTCCTGATGGGTCTGCTCTGTCCAGGGACACTTCTCTCGTGTTCATGTGCATACTCTGTATTTGCCATTTGCCTGTTTTGAAAGTCCTCTCGGGGCCACTTGAGACTTGTTGATGAATCTGCTGGCACAGACTCACATCTGATCAGCACTGCAGCCGCAGGAGATTCGGTCAGGCCACCTCTCCCAGGATAGAGATGGATGCCTGTTCTCTGAAAGGACATGCCAGACTTATCTAGAACTTTGTTTCCTTTGATCAGTGAATTCAGAAAAGGCCTGACATAACGACTTCACATTAGACACCCAAACGCGAGTGCCGGAAGGATGAAAGCGTTGCGTCTCTAAAAGCAAGACTTCTGCTTTCCTTCTAGTTCTGCACGCTGACGATCCTGGATGATGCGCAGTACCCGGTGATAGAAGGGCTGGAGACATTCGTTGTTTATCTCAGCTCACCCCACGGAGCAGAGCTGACAAAGCCATTCCAAGCGGTGGTGGCCATTAATGACATCTTCCAAGACGGTAAGTTATCCATGGCAGCTCTATGCGGTCCACCGGGGTGTATATGCCTCGAGGAGCTCCTGTCTCTCTGTGGAGCTTCAACGCTGCTTGACTCTTTTTATGACCTCCTGCAGTACCAAGCATGCAGTTCACCAAGGATACGTACACGGTGAAGGAGAAGGAGGGTGCTCTGCACATCCCCATCTTCCGCACCGGGGACCTGAGCTACGAGTCCTCTGTCAGGTGCTACACCCAGAGCCAGACAGCAGAGGTCATGGAGGACTTTGCAGAGAGGAGAAACGCAGAGGAGTCTCGCATCACTTTCTTGAAAGGGGAGAAGGTGAGCTGCACCTGGCACATGGGGAGAATGAAGAACCATTGTTGAGAGAGGTTCAGATCCTCCTCCTCGACTCTGCATGGTCAGAGGGAGCTGACAGAGGTTGTCCAAACTGGTTTCACAGATGCTTAAAGTCACAAATTCTTCTGGTCCTGGAAATACGACGTGACTCGGAAGGGGTTGTTTGTTTTGTGCTAAAACTGGTTAAAACGTGAAATGCAAATCCTTTGTGTCCGTAGGACTCGGGATTATCGTAGCAGAGAGCTGTCGGTTTGTGGAAGTAGATGTCCTCACTGCTGTGTCTCATCATGTCACTGTGTGGTTTGTCCACACTGCAGTAGCAGCCTTAAAATAGAAGTGTTTCTTCCAGGAGTGACAGTACTCAGACATTAAACCCTAGATAGTGAAGTACAGGGTGGCCTTCAAGTGGCTGCATGGGATTTATGGCCGTTTGCTGTTTTCTCCTACTCACTTGGCTTTAGGTGAAGAACTGCAGTGTTTCTATCAGTGATGACTCTGCCTTTGAAGTGGAAGAGCAGTTCCAGGTCTATCTTGGTAGCCCGCTTGGAAACCATTGGAGCGGAGCCAGGATTGGGAAGATGGACATGGCAACCATAACTGTCACCAACGATGAAGATGGTAAGCGAGGACACTCAACCAGGATGTAGTTGTAGTGTCGGATGCAGTTCCAAGGTCGTCAGCGCGGTCTCATCAAGAGTTGGCAGTTTAATTTAGTACACGTGAATGCCTTCAGTGGCATGGTCACAGCTCTGCGTGAGGGTCACTGGTGGGATGTTTTTGTGCACTGCACTGGTTTTAAGGGAGGGATTGAGTAACAGTGGCTGGAACCCACCGTTTGTCCCCTTTCCCATTCCCCTGCAGTTGCACTGGCAGTTGCTGGACCTCCCCTGGGAGGTGTTGCCTTCCCTCCACAGCATCACAGACTGGAGAGATCCGTGGGGAGGAAGGGGGATGGCAGGTCCCTCTGGTGTGACTGCCAACGGAGTCACAGACCTGGGGCTTTGTCTTCACTGCCGTTTCTTTAGCGCCCACCATTGAGTTTGAAGAAGCTGCGTACCAAGTGCGGGAGCCGCCTGGCCCGGAGGGTGTTGCTGTTGTCAATGTGAAGGTGGTGCGGAGAGGGGATCAGAACAGGACCTCCAAAGTGCGCTGTAGCACCCGCGATGGCTCAGCTCAGGCCGGAGTGGATTACTATCCCAAGAGTCGAATGCTCAAATTCAGCCCAGGTAAAGGGTCCTTGGAGGGAAGGGTAGAGGTGGTGGCATGCCCAGTGACATTTTGTGTGTGTCAAAAGGGAGCACTGGAGGGAAATGCTCAGGAGATTTGGAAAAAGCCACTTTTGGCATGAGGTTTGCGACACGAGAGAGGTCTCACTGCTCCCGGTGAAGTGAACTGCATCAGCTGTAAGAAGGCCTAATATACCTTTAGATTAGGGGTTTTGATTTGATGTGGGGGTTGATCTCGGGGCCGTTACCGTCTTTGTGGGTGGAAACACCTCTCCATCTCTTCAGTGTGTCACAGGCGGGGTGCAAGACTCTTCCCCTCTCCTTGCATTAGACGTGTCCTTTCCCCTCTCCCCTTCATGGCCCAGACCAGCTCTGCGGTTTGTTTCTGAGAACTTCAGCGCGATCTCTGATGACGCATCGCGTCCTCTCTGTTTCTCTCGCGTTTCCTCTCGCAGGTGTGAACCACATCATGTTTAAGGTGGAGATCATGTCCAACGAAGACCGGGAGTGGCACGAGTCCTTTTCTCTGGTGCTGGGTCCAGACGATCCAGTGGAAGCTGTTCTTGGAGACACCAGCACGGCGACAGTGACCATTTTGGATCAGGAGGCAGCAGGGAGCCTGATTCTACCAGCGCCTCCCGTGGTAAGTTGCCCGTGGCAAGGGATGGGCTTTAGTAGCCTTCGAGTGCAGCCCGAAAGCCCCAGTGGGGTTTGTGGAGTAAAAGGAAGAGCCGCAGCGCTGTAGCGGGCTTGGAGCGTGTGGGAAGGATTGCCTTTCCTGCCCCTCCCCTCGAGCCCCGGCAAACGCCGCCGTCTTGCATCCCTCCAGGTCGTCACCCTGGCTGATTACGACCGGGTGGAAGAGGTGACCGAGGCCGGTGCTAAGAAATCCCCTTCCCCAGGCTATCCGCTCGTCTGTGTCACTCCCTGTGACCCTCACTTCCCCAAGTACGCGGTCACGAAGGAGCGCTGCGGCGAGGCGGGCATCAACCAGTCTTCCATCCAGTTCAGCTGGGAAGTCGCGGCCCCCACGGATGGGAACGGAGCCAGGTCGCCTTTCGAAACCATCACGGACAACACGCCCTTCACCAGCGTCAACCAGAAGGTACGTGGCGAGGTGAGCGCACGGCATGAGGCAGCGAGGGCTTGGGGCAGCTCTGTCAGTCCGTGT